>CM035433.1:94429534-94462034 GCA_020310875.1 Ceratopteris richardii | reverse complement strand
ACCGTACCCGTCATACGTCGGCTAAACGTCAGAAGTCAGAAGTCGGAAACGTCAGCTAAACAAGTATGTGTATGTATATATATATATATATATATATATATATATATATATATATATATACATACATATATATATATATATACATACATATATATATATATATATATATATATATATATATATATATATATATATATATATATATATATATATATATATACATACACATACTTACTTGTTTAGCTGACGTTTCCGACTTCTGACTTCTGACGTTTAGCCGACGTATGACGGGTACGGATATATATATCATAATCAGACATAGATTCAAAACTTGGAGAATCAGCTAGCTAGCAACAGAAAGGTTTTTGCGGATGGGGAGACTGTAGAGATGTTTATCACTCGCATAAAGAATTTTGGAGATCAAATGGAAGGAGCATGTGTACACTAGTCAAGCGAGGATCTAGCTCAACATTGTCTTCCAATTTGTCCACCAAAGTTTGATGGTTTGGTAATTGCTCTTAAAACCCAAATCAGATGTCAACCTCTAACTTTTGAAGAATTAAGTGCCTTACTCGTGGAGGAGCTATGGCTCAAGGCAAGGAGTGGCGGCAACAAATGAGATGCTTCATTCATAGCAAATGCCAAAGGAAGCAAAGCAAACTCTTCAAAAGATGGAGATGAAAAGAAGAACAACAAGAAGAAGTTCAAGGTAGAGTGTTTCCATTGCAAGAAGAACGACCATAGAATTCAAGATTGTCGCATCAAGAAATAGAAGAGAAGAATGGCTCTTCAAAAAGTGGAAAGGGAAAGGAGTCTGCCAACAATGTGCAAACGAAGCTTGAGTTATTTGTTATGATAGAGGAGGTATGCTTCTCGGCGAAGATTTGAGAACACTTGACTCATGGGTGTTGGATAGACGTGCCTCTCGTCACATGACGAGCATAAAAGACCTAAAAAGTTCCTTACAACCTCTAAAGGAACCTATCACAATAAAGGTAAGCAACAATGCAAGATGTCTTGCAGAGGATGACGGTACAATTTCTTTTATTAATTCTAATGGGAATATCAGAAAGCTTTCAAACAAATCAAACAAAATCTGCTTTCTTTAACTTCTATAACTGATCAACGTCATGAAGTATCTTTCAATAAGACAGACCATAGGTGTGAAATATTAGAATTACAAGAATTCCCTAGAGAGATGAACTAGCATAAGAAATAATTGGATGGATCTCGTATTATGAGATTCCTAGAGGATGACTAGATGTCTAGAAATTAGAGTAGACAAGACTAAACAAAGAGCAAGGCAAGAACATGAACTGGAACTTGGAAAATACTTCCTTGGAGAATGCGACTCCTTGAGCTTCCAAGATTGGCCTCTACAAGATTGAGGATCTCTATGGCAAGCCCCTCCTTATATATGTGTTGTAGGGCGGTTACGAATGGTGATGTCATCGATGATGTTAGCAAGGTAAAAGAACATCTTCGAATGTTGAAACTAGGCATGTAGAAAGTGGTTTTTAAGGTTTTGGCACATTTCGGATGTGATGGTACTTGTAGCTTCTTCGAATTCTTCACCAATTCTGAGATTTGAAAAACTCCCATGAAATCTAGGATGAATATGAGTTGGTTTCATTAGTGTTCATGACAAGCACCTCCAAGAGCTCCAAGCATGTGAGCACCTCCAAGCAAGAGTATATGTATAATGTGATGATCTATACTCCTCAACTAGTGTCTTTATATAGGCAGGAAACACCTAGCGAAAAAGCTCCATGATTAAAACTGTTTTAACTTCATTTTTAGTGCTAATCCCACATATGGGCGGATGTGGCCGTCTTAATTTTAGGTGCAGTTATTTAGCACCCTAGGATCTCATGGTTTTCAAACTTCAGATCACATCCGTTGGTCTTTTTAATGTGCTTTTGACTTTTTTTTTTTGGATGGTTTGACCAAATTAGGGTTTCAGGTATAAAGGGTGAAATGATGTCGGAATTTTGGACCAAGTCAATGATGTGACTTGATTTGGTTTGATTTTTAGACTTTGACCTAATTTAATGAAGATGTTCATGAATATGTACAATGAATGGTGTAGTGAAACCTAAAAAATTATACAAATAGAATTTAAATAATGTCCAAATCCTAAAATGCTAACATAATAGTAGTACAAGAGTTTTCATGCGGTTGTCGAATGACTTGCATCCACTTGTGCATTTGCAAACTCACAAAAAGATAGGCAAGAACTCTGAGGATCGTGTTTGGATGCTTAAACACTTACAACTTCTCTTATAAACTCCCAACACTCCACAACTTATGAGGAAGGTGGTGAGCAAAGCATATATCTTAGTTGATCAGCCTTGATAACCTTTGGTTCTCTTGTTTCTCTTGCGTCCTTGCTGCCATTGGTACTATTGACTATACATTATGTTGAACCTCTTCAACCAAGGGAATTGAAACAAGGAGGGCCTCATCTACTGAGGGGTTTGAATTCACAATATTCCCATCCATTATGAAATGTTTTACCACTATATTATGTGTGTGATATCTTGATCTCTGACCATGGGTTGAGATGCTTTACTTCTAATTTGAAATTGAAATTTGATAAAAGCTCTGTTATTTGGAAAAATATCGACTTTTAGAATTAAAAAAAAATAGGAGTTTCTTCAGCATCCCTCGTAAAAGTCTACTCAATGGAGAAAGCTTGGATATTGAGGATATGTTTGTGTTCCCCAAACTTATCTCTAGGTAGAGCTTTTTTTGTGAAAATGTCTTCAACATTTTCTCATGTCAAAACATAGTAAAATTTTACTTCTCTTGCATGTATGCATTCATGAACGTGATGTGATAATAATAAACTTCAATATGTTTTGTTATTGCATGGAATTTTGGATTCTTTGCTACTGCAATAACACTGTCTGAAAGGTGGAGAAGAGAAACTAACTTCAAGGTGTGATTCTCCAAGAAGCTTTTTCAGCTAAATACATTTTTAAGTAGTTGTATATGCAATCGATGTTTTGTTCCACAAGTTGAAGTAGAAATATTATTTTGCTTACTACCTAACTACAAACCCATTGATTTTTCCCTTTAAGAAATGATATCAATAGCTGATTTTGTGGTGCCATAATCTCCTCCCCTAATTGACTAAACAAAGCTTTAAAGCCTTAAGGGATTATTGCCTTTTTGCAAACATGGCGCAAATTTAGATATTCCTTGGAGGTACTTGAAAATCCTCCTCATATCTTTTGAATGTTGAATTTCTGGATTATGCATAATCTATTGTCTCGAGAAACAACAAACATAATATCTACTCTAGTATTGCACAAATAAATAAAGCATCAAGTTGTTGTGAATACATTCAACAAGTGATCCAATATCCAAGATTTGTTGAGTCCGTTGTTTTATGAATAAGAAGTGCAAAATTGAGTGAGGTGGTTGGGACCCTCAATGACCATGCAATTCCTGGGCTATAATTCATCATGTAAAAGCGAGGAATTAACTTGAATGGTTAACCAAGCCAACCAGTCAACTTCTTAGTTCACAGCGTGGATATTTTGGAGGTGGGTTTGTATTTCAATTTATTGTAGGATAACACAGGCTTTCAACAACTTTTGTTAGGAATGTTCTATGAGCCCTATTGGAGCATCTATTACATAGGCATCTATCAAAGGTCAGTCCATACACACGGTTCAACAATGTCTATTAGGGAATATTTTGAGTAATGTATTTTGATTTGTTCATTATTATGCATGTGATTCTTGCAACATAATTAGGATTTTATGGTGCGATGATTCTTATAGGTGTACCTAGTATGCAGGCGCACTTTGAATGCAGTTCTTCTATTACTTTTTGTTGTTGAGGCCCCAATGAGCTGATACTCCTTGGGATATATACAAGAGGCTGGTAAACTCTTGCGGAATAAGGGAAGATGAAGTGGGAGGTGAAGGAGACGGAGTGGTTGTGATGGAACACTTGTCATAGGATCCTCAGCCCTCATATTGGGACCAAAAAAAGTGAGATTGCATGCAAAGAAGACTCGAATGATTTTGTGGGACACAGGATTGTGAAGTGTCTGAAAAGATTCATTTAGAGATGGCTCAGAGAGCCAATTACAATAGAAACATGACGGAATGTCAAAACTGGGAGAAAACGGTGCTTGGGAAGGAGAATGCTGTAAAGATACCCAAGATCGTTCAGGGAGGAAGGCAAAAGCTCTTCAAAAGCGAACAACTTCAACTAGTCAATGGATCACCAGCTGATATAGTTGTACCAGTTTGGTGCCTCAAGGCAAACTTGCCAACCACCAACTTGGATGTGGGTACAAAATACAAAGGGGGGAGAGGAGGGGAAGCCAGGGGGGAGTTTTGCACTACATGGTTTGGGGGGGGGTGATAATATTGAAATGGAGGCACTTACCCATATGGTGGAAAGGCAAGCCTTTCTAGGAATTGTGTGTGTGTGTTTTTTTAAAATGTTTGTTTTTAATACAAACGAGATTCTATATTTTAATGTCAATCGTTTGCTATTCTGGGAATTGTTAATTATCAAAAACTGGCTTTGATGACCCCGAAGGTTACAAGAATGATTTGTGGGCAAGAAAAAGAATGACAGTTATGAACAGGAGGATCTTGTATGTTGATCTCTTGTAGGTTGTGATGATACTTCATGTCCCAACTCACCGAAGAAAGTTCTCCTCTTTGAAAGCAGATTTATTTGGTAAGTTATATCACAATTTAATAATCTTTGAAGTTCTAGAAACTAATTTCCTGCTCAAATCTTTGTGTACTCCGTTTTTTTCTGCCTCAAGGTGTTAGGGGCCCTACTGGAGTAAATATTGTGGGATCACTATGCAAATTGTTTGAAGCTTCTGAGGATGATGTGTTGATAATGTATGAGAAAGTATCGGAAATGATTTGTAAGATTCTTAATGTTTCTTACACCGTGAATCCTACAAACACATTTGATCAGCTTGCAGAGATTGATACAGGTGATCAATATACCAAATAAAGAAAATGGAATTTTATGTATTCTATTTAGTTGTTACCTGCCATGAGTAGTATGGTTCACAAATTATAATGCATGATCCAGAGAAAGTTATGTTCTTCGAAGGTCTGATGGGAGAAAGCTCTTTGTGCGCTCATTTGGAGATCTTAAATAAGAACTATGAAGAGTCATTCAAGCATAATAGAGAGCTTGATGAACGACTATTTCTAGATGGAGGGGATGCAGCAATTGGGATGCTTTATGATGGCAAATGCACTGGTTTGGGTGAAATTTCAAATACAACATGTGCTAAGGTTTGCTGTTCTCCCTCCTCCCATGCTTCTTGTTTGATCATTTTGCTGGTTCTTTGTTATTCATTTTATATCATCATAAATTTTGCATTCTTTGTGAAGAGGAAGTATGAAACGACGATGATGTCACCAGTCAAGGCATATTCAATTAGAAACAACTTGATGTCTCCTCCTGGTTCTCCAAAGCCTTCTCCAGTGAAAGTGAACAGCCATAAAATGCCTCCTTTGACACCTGTTTCATCAACAATGACATCTGCAAAATGGCTAAGGACTGTCATTGCTCCTTTGTCTGCAGAGCCATCTTCCAGTTTGCTCCAATTTTTCCAGTCATGTGACTCTGATATTACAAAACAGGTCAAGTTCAGAGCTCAGGTCCTCCTTGAAGCAATATTTTCTAGTGAGAAGAAATATTTTTGGGGTTTATCAGGAGGGATTAATGGATTAGCTGCCTTAGACAGTACCTGGGCTGAACAACGTAGATTAGAGGCATTAAAGCTTTACTACAAAGTTCTGGGATCAATGTGCCAAGCTGAATCACAAAGACTGCAATGTGAGAATCTCTCTGCACTTCTTATGAATGAGAGGTTTCACAGATGTATGCTAGCATGTTCAGCAGAATTGGTTCTAGCAACGTACAAAACAGTGTCAATGAACTTCCCTGCTGTCCTTGAGCCAGCTGGCATTACAGCATTTGATATCTGGAAGGTTATAGAAAGTTTTGTGAGACATGAAGAAACATTGCCAAGGGATCTGAAGAGACATTTGAATTCGATCGAAGAGAAGATTTTAGAAAAGCTGGCTTGGGAAAAAGGATCTTCATTATACGATTCTTTGATAATAGCAAAACCAAATTTACAAGAAGAAATATATAAGCTAAATCTCCTTGCAGAACCGATGCCATCCCTAGAGGCCCTGCATTCTCGATATCAGCTGGTCAATTCAGGTTCTCAGTCTATCTGTCTCTTCCAGGTGGTATTATTTGTCGAATCAGCTGGCGATGTTTCCTCTGATAACTCACATTCTTTCCTGCAGGCGATAAGCAGGGGCTGCTGTATTCACCAAGGAAATGTTTGACCCCTACAAGATGGCTATCAAGTATGCAAACACGCTTAGAAAAGTCTGGCCGTGATTTCCTCTCTCCTGTGAAAGATCGACAACCTGCATCTCCCACTATCACTCTAATGAAAGCAAGGGTTCAGCCTCCTTTACAGTCTGCATTTGCCAGGTGCCATTCTCAATGCCATGTGTGCATCATTATGAGTTAATTGCCTGGTTCTAAGAAATGCTGGTTTTGTTCTGCAGTCCCCAAAGGGTGACCCATGTCGGAGGAGAGACTTGTGCTGAAAGTATTGTGACAATATTTTTGCAGAAGGTAAGGTATCCATGTTTGAATTGGAAGTATGCGTATATGTGTGCATATGTAATCAAACTTTCATATTTGCTGTGCAGATGCATGTTCACAGTTTCTTCTTTTTGAATTCATTCTTCCTTGAAGCTCATTCTTACTTCTGTTTTGCAAGAAAGGAGTTATTTCAGTCTTTCATTACTTTGTTTGGGTGCTATCTATGATTAGTTTTTGGACTTAGTTGGCAAAGAAGGTAGCTTCAAGTACCAAAATAATGGCTTATCAAGATTCCTAGAGAGGAATAGGTTTGATCCTCTATGTGTAAAAAAGTCATCCAAGGCTTTGAGGTTGCGTCGAAGCCTCTTAGGTGATTCTGAAATCAAAACAATATCATCAACATATAAAAGAATGTGAATTGGGGTACCTCCCAGGTCGCTCCCCTCTCCGTGTGCTTGTAGTATGTAATCGGAGATCTCATCAATGTAAAGCCCAAAAAGTGTTGAGAAGAGTGGACAGCCTTGCTTAACACCAATGGTGCTAGCAATGGGATCTCATAAACCTCGAGGGCATTGGCCTCGACCAAACACCTTCTTGTAGAGAGTGTAGATGGCCCATGTTATCTTTGTCGGGATCCCAAGGCTTAGTAGGCATTGGAATGGCCTCTCACGTAGAACTATATCAAAAGCCTTGCAAAAGTCCACAAAGCAACAATAAAGCCTCTTCTTCCTTTCCTTTGCCCCATCAATGAGATAACGAAGGATGAAGCTATGGTCGATAGTGGACAAAGCTCGTCTGAACTCGGCCTGACCCGGTGCTCGGAGGCCCTCTGTCTTTGCATATGAGCTAAGCTCTACCTCAAGAATTGCTTCATATAACTTGGCCATTGTGTGGCCAATCATGATAGTCTTCTAGCTCCCTGGATCCAGAGCGTCGCCAGATTTGTGGATAGGCACGATAGTATGTTGTGTTCACTCCTCTGGGAAACCCTCCCCTATAGCTTGATTGGAGGCCTGTGCAATAAACGAGGCTATGGTGGAGGCTGCGTAGATGAGATGCTCACTCTGTAAACTGTTGATATATTTAGGTAGTGATGTGTGTGAATACTCTAGGACCGCCGGGGCACTTTTTTCCCTCTTTAGGAGGTTTTTTTCCCCCGGCTTGTATATACGCCTATTGCCCTAATGGGCTACTTATCTTTGTACATTCTCTAGTAATACATTCAATATTGTGTGTTTGTGCTCCAAGCTTCTTCTTCTTCCTTGTGCTGTTCGCGTGCTTCCGCAGACGTCTATCTCCAACAATTGGTATCAGAGCAGGTCGTCGCTTCTTCTAGGGCGCCATCGACACTCCTCCGTTTGCAGTATGAGATTCGCACAAAATTTGGTGAGCATACTCAGGGTGTTTCCGAGATCAAAACAGCTTCGTTCTGTCGTGCTTAAATCGCGATCTTAGCTCGTTTCGGCCTCTGAACGCACTATCGCAGTGCTTGTGCAGGCTATTTCGTCCTTTTGTGCCAAAGGTATATACCGGTTTCTGTTCGCCAGTTTAAGCGTCTCGAAGTCTTCCACAGGTCTAGCAGAACTCGTCTGGGCATTTCTTTTCAACTTTTTGAGATACAGTCAATTTTTTGCATCAAGGTATTCTACTCACCGGCCATGGCTGAAAGCAGTGATGTATTCCGTATGTTGGCTGTTGAGGATAAGTTGGATGGTACCAACTACCCATTATGGGCTTATATGATGCGACATGTACTGGTTGCAAAAGGATTGTGGAACATTGTGCAGGGTGTTGAAAGACGTCCTGTTACACCTGTAACGACAGGTACTGCAAATACAGGTGTTGGAGTTGATGAAGATGGTGTCGAAGATGATATTCCGCAGATTCCTGTTCGTGCTCCTGTTTCTGTTGCACCTACTGCAGAGCAGATTCGTTGGGATGGCAGAGATGCCCAGGCATATGCATTGATAGCTTTGTCTGTCAAACGTGCCATTATTCCTCACATTCGCTCTTGCAGAACAGCAAAGGATGCTTGGGATACACTTACCACTTTGTACCAGGCTAGGAATGAGGCTCGTGTTGCTTACCTCCGAAAACAGTTGGAGAGTGAGCACATGAATGAAGGTGATTCTATGGACAATTTTCTTACAAAGATCAAAGACCTGAAGGAACAATTGATTTCTGCTGATGAGGTTATACCAGATAGCTCACATGTGCAGACCGTTTTGAATGGTCTTCTTGATTCATATCAGAGTTTTGCCTCTACTCTTCGGTTGATGATGAAAGGCAATCCGAATGTCTTGTCATTTGAGGAATTAGTCTCTGTTCTGTTGCAGGAAGATCAGTCCAAGCAGAACAGGTCCATTATGCGTGTTGCAGATCAAGCTTTCCTGGATAGTCAGAAGGGCAAAGGAAAATGGAGCTCTTCTACTAGTAAGCAGAAATCTGCAAATGCTGCACAATCGAAGAACCAGGATAAAGATGAGAAGAAATCAGAAAAGTAAAAATTGTTCTGCAAGTACTGTAAAGGAAATGATCATATTATAAAGAGCTGTCCAAAACTGGCCTCTAAAGAGGCAAAGAAGAAAGAGGCTAGAATGGTTGTTGCAGAGGCCTCTACACCAAAAACAGAGTCTTCAAATCTTGTGCAGGAAGAAGAATGGGCGTTTACTACTGTCTGCAGTTTTGACCCATCTTCTCATGATCAGTGCATGTCTGCAGTAGACTCAGATGTTTGGTACTTTGACAGTGGGGCGACCAAACATATTACCTCGCAGCACAGTTTCTTCTCTTCACTCGAGCTGACAGTGGGGCGACCAAACATATTACCTCGCAGCACAGTTTCTTCTCTTCACTCGAGCCTTCCCCTACAGGGAATACTGTCACATGCACCAATAACTCCTCTTATCCTGTTATGGGAGTTGGTAAGATCATTCTGACTACTGCTGATGGTAGTTCTTTCACTTTGTCAGATGCTTTATTTGTGCCAGGGATCAAAAAGAACCTGTTATCAGTTTCTGCATTAGCCAAGATTGGTTTGGTTGTGAAATTCGTTGATGACAGGTGTATAGTCCATGATCTCTCAAATGGCGATGTGATTATTGCTTCTGGCATTTTATGTCGTGGGCTGTATAAGCTCATAGACTATGAAAGATCTGTGAATGATTCGGCATGTGCAGTTCAGGATTCTCAGGCTATGTTAGATGCAAAGCTTTGGCATGCACGCTTTGGTCATCTGAATTTTGCTAGTTTGTTACGCTTGCAGAAATCTGAAATGGTGTCCTCTTTGCCCAAACTTGAGGCACCTGGAAAACATGTTTGTGAAGGCTGTATTTTGGGCAAAATGCAGCGTTCTTCCTTTCCAAAAGATGGTTCAGTTCGGGCTATGCAGAAATTGCAGCTTGTACATAGTGATGTCTGTGGTCCTATGAAGACACCCTCTTTTGGAAATTACCTTTACTTCGTGACTTTCATTGATGATTTTTCCAGGCATGCATGGGTATATCCACTCAAAGCAAAGTCCGAAGTGTTCATGTGCTTCAAACAGTTTTTGGTTTTGGCTGAAAATCTGTCAGCATGTAAAATGGGCACCCTCCGTTCTGATCGAGGGGGGGAATATATGTCTTCAGATTTTAATGCATTTCTGGTTGAACGTGGGATAAAACACCAGTGTACAGTGCCATATACACCTCAACAGAATGGAGTTTCTGAACGAAAGAACAGGGCACTCATGGAGATGGCGAGGTGCATGGTCAAAAGTCAGGCTTTACCACATAGTTTCTGGCTTGAGGCTGTCATGTGTGCAACATATGTACTGAACAGGTGTCCCACTAAAGCGTTGCAGTCTATCACTCCATATGAGGCTTGGCATGACCGCAAGCCATCTGTTGCTCATCTACGTGTTTTTGGTTGTTTGGCATATGCATTAGTGCCTGAACAACATCGCAGAAAATTGGATGATAAGGAAGTAAAATGTATTTTTGTTGGGTACAGTTCTTAAAGTAAAGGCTATCGTCTGTATCATCCACAGACTAAACTCATTCTGGTTAGCCGTGATGTTGTCTTTGTGGAAGATTCTATTCAGCCATTGCTTTCATGTACTAAGGAGACATCTATTAGCTCCAAAGACATGTATGATACTTTGATGCCTCTTTTTACAGGTGGACATGCTAGTGCTTGTCCTAATGAGGCAACTTCTCAGCCTTTGCAGGTTTCATATGATGATGCAGATCATTCCATTTCTGATGCAGATTTACATGATGCACTTGTTGATGAGAGAGCTGATATTGAGCAGGCAAAAACTATGCCAAAATGGCTGGTGCAGACTTTGCGTGACAGCAAATTAGATGCACCTTTGTCATATCGTACTCGTTCAGGCTCTCATAGTGCCTCCTTTGCATCAGATTGCTATGCTATGGCTGCATCTAGTCTCTGTGATGAGAATGAGCCTGTTTCTTTTGATGAAGCACAAAATTCAGAAAATTGGATGATTGCTATGCAATCTGAATATGATGCTATAATGAAGAATGGTACATGGTCTTTATGTGACTTGCCTCCTGGCAAGAAGGCCATTGGCACACTAAGTGGGTATACAAGCTGAAGCGTAAACCTGATGGTACAGTTGACAGGTATAAGGCTAGGCTTGTTGCAAAGGGTTATGCATAGGAAAGAGGCATTGATTTTGATGAGACCTTTGCACCTACATGCCGTATGACTATTGTTCGGAGCATTTGTGCACTTGCGGCCCATCATGGTTGGAATGTACATCAGTTGGACATTAAAACAGCATTTCTGAATGGTGACTTCCATGAAGAAGTGTATGTTTTTCAGCCCCGTGGCTTTGTGCAGAAAGGGCATGAAAACCAGGTTTGCAGGTTAAAGAAGGCATTATATGGTTTAAAGCAAGCACCACGTGCTTGGTATGAGAAGATACATGCCTATCTGATTGCACATGGTTTTGAGAAGAGTCCAGCTGAAAGCACCTTATATCTTAAACGTGATCATTGTTGTCTATGTTGATGACATGCTGCTCACTGGTCCTATTGAGACACATATTGCTGATTTTAAGGCTGATTTGCATGCCTCATTTGAGATGTCTGATTTGGGGCATTTGCATCACTATTTGGGCATTCAGTTTATGCACGTTGATGGTGGAATGGCTTTGTGTCAAACGAAATATATTGACACATTATTGCAGCGTTTTGGCCTTGAAGACTGTAAGCCTATTGCCACTCCTATGGAGACAGGTTTACGATTGAGTCTTCATGATGCTGGAGATGCATTTGATGCTGTTCTCTATCAGCAGGCTGTTGGATGCTTGATTTACTTATGCATTACTCGGCCAGATATTCAGTTTGCTGTCTCATAGATTAGCAAGTTTATGCATTGCCCAGGAGTCACTCATTGGAAAGCGGTTAAGTGCATCTTTCGCTACTTGAGTGGTACTCGGCTACTTGGGTTGTTTTATCCCAAGGGGGGATCACTACCGCCAGATTTGCATGCTTTTTCTGACTCAGATTGGGCTGGTTGCTATGACACTCGTGTGTCCACCAGTGGTTTTTGCTTCATGCTTGGTAGCTCATGTATATCTTGGTTGAGCAAGAAGCAGCCTACTGTGGCCACTTCCAGTTGTGGCTGAGTATAGGGAAGCTTTCACAGCGACTGTTGAGTGTGTGTGGCTCAGACGCCTTATGGCTGATTTGGGTGTTGGCCAGTCTTCTGCCACCACCATCTTCACTGACAGTCAGAGTGCATTGGAAGTTGCGAGGAACCCTGTGTTCCATGCTTGCACTAAGCACATTGAGGTGCATTATCACTATGTCAGGGAGAGGTTCTCTGTTGGGGAGATCAGCTTGGCATATGTGCCCACGCAGGAGAACATTGCAGACCTTTTCACGAAGGCTCTGCCTAGGGAGAAGTTTGAAGCTTTCCGCAAAGCTTTGGGCTTACTTCCTTTTGTGGAGTGATTTCCACATAGCTTGGCACTTCCTTATACATGAGTGCAAACTCCTTGTTCACCGCATCACTCCCAGGGAGGATTTGTTGATATATTTAGGTAGTGATGTGTGTGAACACTCTAGGACCGTCGGGGCACTTTTTTCCCTCTTTAGGAGGTTTTTTTCCCCGGCTTGTATATACGCCTATTGCCCTAATGCGCTACTTATCTTTGTACATTCTCTAGTAATACATTCAGTATTGTGTGTTTGTGCTCCAAGCTTCTTCTTCTTCCTTGTGCTGTTCGCGTGCTTCCGCAGACGTCTATCTCCAACATAAACCAGTATGGTCGGAAGCCCGCCTTTGTTGCATACATCGTATGGCTCCCTCCACCATCGCTATAGTAAAGAAAGAGGAGTGTGTGGGTCGAGGCTCAAGTGGCATAATCTCGCCATATCTGTCGGCCCTCAATGGGTGTAGTTGGACAAGGCTCACGGAGAGCGCCCCATGTTGTCACACTATCCATGCTCATGAATAGATGGTATGTCTTGAGCTCCTGTGCCCGTCGCTTTCGATGGGTCAGTGCCTTAATCTATCTACTTGTCTCTTTCTTTGTTATCTCTCCCAAGGCTCGTTGGGCATGTAGGTAACTGTAAAGTGCTTTGCACTCATCATCATACCAATTATTATGGGATCTAGTCCCAAGGGGTGGGGTACGTCTTGTGTGTGGTATGTGGGAAGGAGTTGATAGCTGAGGTGTGTAAGATGGATGAGATATGTGAGGTGAGAATTGGGAGGGTGGTGGATGGGTGTAGTAGACATAGGCCACGCTCGACCTTAGATGAGTATAGAGGAGCTAGCTCACGTGTGAAGTGAATGGTGGTGTGTTGGTTACGTGTGATAGGTCTATGTGGGGTTCTATCTCCAACGATGGAAAGAGAGATGTTGACCGAGTCTTGTAGATGCATGTATGCAGAGATAATACAATAAGGAAATCTCACAAGAGCACATGCAAAAAAGAGAGAGACAAGACCTCCTACATACTCTTATTGACGAATCTATCAAAGTATGCATATTTATAGATATTTTCACTACGTACTGAATAGAAGATACATGAGGGCGATGCTTTGAAAAGCGTGCGTTTACGAAAAATCTGCTATATTTATAAAATGTAGTTTTTTAAGCGATCTACTATTTTTACAAAAATATATAAAATACTTTATTTTAAATAACTTCAAAAGTATTTGAGTAAATGCACGCACATTTACGCCCTCGTGATTCTTCACCTGTGAAAACAAAACACAATCACATTAAAAACCTCAATACATGAAAATCCATTTAACATTCCATTATTCCATAAAATATAACATGCCTCCCAGTTGATAAGCAACTGATCTCAGTTGATAACGTGCCTCTCGCATGTTATACTTCATGGAATAATGGAATGTTAAATGGATTAACCAAACTGATAAAATGAATTTATAAAACGAATGAAACGAATTTATAATGTGACAGTGCCCAATGTGGTGGTGCACAGTGTGACAGTGCACAATGCATAGTGTGATAGTGTGATAGTGCACAGTATGACAGTATCACATTAATAACATCAGATTCGAGAAAAAAAAAACGTAAATTGAAAAATGCAAACTTGGATCGGACAAGAATAAACGAATCGAAACATATGCCTAATCATGCGGATGCCGACCGAATCATGAACGGAGGCCGAAAAGTACACCTTAGTAGACGCGCGCAAGCTATGGTATTATTGTTGATCGGATCTTATAGACGCACGTACGTAGAGTTAATACAATAAGGCAATCTCACAAGAGCACATACAAAATAAAGAGAGACAAGACTGAACACAAGATTTGGTATAATCTTTCACATACTCTGATGGACGAGTCTATGAGAGTATGCATATTTATAGGTATTTTCATTACGTCCTGAATAGAAGATACACGAGGGTGGCCCTTTGAAAAGTGTGCATTTATGAAAAATATGCTTTATTTACAAAACGTTGCTTTTTAAGCGATCTACTATTTTTATAAAAATATATAAAATACTATCTTTTAAATATCTTCAAAACAATATCCGAGTAAATCCACGTCCATACACATCCTCATGATTCTTCAATTGCTAAATCAAAACACAATCACATTAAAAACCTCAAGATATTAAAATCCATCTAACATTCCATTGTTCCATAAAGTATTATAAGAGAGGTACGTGTGATTGGCTCCAATGGGTATGGGTGGGATGGTAAGTCATGTAATGAGGTGGGTGGCCTTCGTGGATGATAATGTCAGGGGAGCACTAGATTGTGCTCTCTGACTACAATAGACAAGATTTCGGAAATACACTTCTGATAACAAGAACACCCACGAAGGGAAAACAATACAAGAATACGTGATTGATACAAGTTGTCCAACAACTCGGGACTGATAGGTATGAATAACTCGACTAGAGACGATACAGGAGATCCCACAACCCGGGATCGTAAGTATGAGACAAGATATCTGGATTACAAGAACTCCCTTCTCGGAGATGAACTAGATACAAAAAAGAACTCGACAAGATCTCGTACTACGAGGATACAAGAGGACAAGATAGGATGTCCAAGAATTAGACTTGAACAAGGAACAAGACAAGAACTAGAACTGGAACTTGAAGAGTACTTACTTGGCAGTCACGACTCCTTGAACTCCCAAGACTGGTATCCACCAGACTGAGAATGAATGTGGCCAACCCCTCCTTTTATAGGTTTTGAAGAGCGCTTATGATTTGATGATATCATCAACTTGAAACAAGACCTCCGGGTTCAGAATTCAGCAAATAGGCAGTCGATCTTAGGGTTTTGGCACATTCCAAACGCAATGGTAGCATTAGTTTCTCCAAAATCTAAACCAATAATGAGATATGTAAAGTCACATGGAATCTGAGGTTTAAGATGGTTTCCTTTGTGTCCATGATATCACCTCCCCCTCAAGTGACGAGTTCCACGAGGAGCGGCCATGTTCTCTAGCTTGGGTTTCATTGGATTCTTCTTATGGAATTCACGTACCCTTGATTTTTGCTCTTTGAAGATTTTCTATAAGCTCCCAAGTACGATCACTCATGTTATATGTTTTCCAACGAATAAGGCATTCCAATCTTCCTTGAGAGATCCTTGAATCTAATACATGCACGACGTCGAATTCTTCATGTTCCTCAATCTTGATAGGTGGTGAAGGATTGGATCTCTCTTCAGGTTCCTTTGGTTCTTCATGCGATAGATTCTTTGAGCTTCTACTAGAATGTTGTGGTCTTTCCAAGATCTTTGATGGAGAGCATTGAGCAAGCACACCTGCTTGATTGAACATGAACTCCTCCTTATCCTTTACCTTCTTGATATCTTCATAACATGCATACTCCATATTATTTGTAATGACTTTTTGGGCTTCAAAGATTCTTGGTTCAGATTCTTGAGGAGTAGTGTCTTCATTATTCAAGACTTCTGACTCTTGGACTTGGATTTCTTTTAACAATTGATTCTCACACTGAATTGCTTGATTGATAACATCCTCCAAGGTATTTGCTTGAGGCATGGATAGCAAGAGATGTTTGACTTGAGGATTGAGGCCACTTCGAAACTGATTAACCATGTAGTCTTCTTGATATGTAGTTCCACGAAACAACATCTTGATATTCAAAGCATAGCTTGAAACTGATCGATCATCTTGTCGTAGCAATTTTTTCATCTCATGGACATGTTTGATCAAGTCCTTTACAGTAGATTGAATCTCCTTGCATAGGGAATCCATGGTGCTTGGTCTTGATGAAGATAGTCTTGCCAAAATGTTAGGGGAGCACTAGATTGCGCTCTCTGACTACAATAGACAAGATTTCGGAAATACACTTCTGATAACAAGAACACCCATGAAGGGAAAACAATACAAGAATACGTGACTGATACAAGATGTCCCACAACTCGGGACTGATAGGTATGAATAACTCGACTAGAGATGATACAAGAAATCCCACAACCCTGGATCGTAAGTATGAGACAAGATATCTGGATTACAAGAACTCCCTTCTCGGAGATGAACTAGATACAAGAAAGAACTCGACAGGATCTCGTACTACGAGATTACAAGAGGACAAGATAGGATGTCCAAGAACTAGACCTGAACAAGGAACAAGACAAGAACTAGAATTAGAACTTGAAGAGTACTTACTTGGCGGTCATGACTCCTTGAGCTCCCAAGATTGGTATCCACCAGACTGAGAATGAATGTGGCCAACCCCTCGTTTTATAGGTTTTGAAGGGAGGTTACGATTTGATAATGTCATCGATGACATCATCAACTTGAAACAAGACCTCTGGGTGTCCGAATTCAGCGAACAGGCCGTCAATCTTAGGGTTTTGGCACATTCCGAATGCAATGGTAGCGTTAGTTTCTCCAAAATCTAAACCAATCATGAGATATGTAAAATCACATGGAATCTGAGGTTTAGGATGGTTTTCTTTGTGTCCATGATAAATAAGATATAGTCAACTATGCTCCCTTCCCCCCCAACAAATTCATGTGTCATGCAGGTCAAGCCTCCTGAAGTACGCCATTGAGCCATCCTATGAGAACAAACCATAAACATCGATAATAATTAGGTGACTAGAAAAAAAAAATAAAAAAAATGAAAGTAAGGTAACATGGCTCTAGGAACATAGAAAATGACCATGTCATATAAGGGATAAATACAATGATGAGAAAGGAAAATCATAAACTTAGGGCACAAGATAGAGGGGGGGTGGATGTAGGATGCAATACATAGGTGATGGATGAAGTATCCATATGGAAAATAATTTGTTTATTAGTGAGTATGAATGTCTCCTTAATAGACTTTGCCATTAATTTTTGGACTTCAAGAGGCCATATCCAATGGAAGATAATTTGTTTGTTAGTGAGCATGGAAGTCTCTGAGTTGTGTGTTATCTTACTCCCATATCGTTTGGGGAGGGGAGAGAGAGAGAGAGAGAGAGAGAGAGAGAGAGAGAGAGAGAGAGAGAGAGAGAGAGAGAGAGAGAGAGAGAGAGAGAGAGAGAGAGAGAGAGAGAGAGAGAGAGAGAGAGAGAGAGAGAGAGAGAGAGAGAGAGAGAGAGAGAGAGAGAGAGAGAGAGAGAGAGAGAGAGAGAAAGAAAGAAAGAAAGTCATATTAACGTCTTTTGGAGGCCAAACTTGGCCTATGAGACAAAAACCATGTACAAGTGTTGTAACCCTGTGTAGAAGATAAAATGAAATAAAAAGTATATCGCTACACAAAGCTATATAGGGCTGGAAAAGGCTAGGGAGACGTGGCTCTGACTCTGCAGATAGTGGCCACCTAATACATGGGGGATCCAAAATGTGAGTAAAACGCCCTAGCTATTGGTGATGGGTGGAGGTGGGTGTAGTATGTGGTACATCGGTGGTGGTCTGAGTGCCTCCTGAAGGAAGACAACCCAGGGGGTGGTGGTACGCCTATGCTCCATCATGTGGTCGTAGGCAATCTTGATGCGTGAGATATCCTCCTGATATAGTCGTGGTCGACGATATCCGCCCATGCGTGGTTGGCGCCGTGCTCTCTGTGCTGTTGCTTGGTGGAGCGTGAGCCCTATAGATGGACCTCTCTGACGTAAAAGAACTGGGTAATGGTCTGCTGGGTACTCACCCGTGGCTGATGTATGGGCTGTAGTGACCGCTCTCGCCTCTCGTATGCTGCTGTGAGAAAGCGTCCCAAGCGTCTTTGGTCTCCCATAGTCATGCACAGCTGGAATGACTCCTCGATCTGGAACTGTGCTCGTAGGTCTAAGTATGCTGGACATCTGATAACAAAATGCTCCTCACTCTCTACCTTTGTCTGGCATACTGGGCACCACCTCTCCTCACGGGGGACTCCCCTGGACCGACCCCTCTCAATCTCGAGCTGATGTGATGAAACCCGGAGCTGCCCAATGACGACTCGTAGGTGGTGGGGAAGGTAGATCTGCATGTATCTCGGAATCTCGATGAAGCCCGTGCCCGATATATGTAGAAAATGCTCGCGGTAGTAGAGCATTTTCGGTGGCAATGTACCCCTAGGGCTCACCCATGTCCTCTGTATGTATATGTATGCCATATCTCCTGACGAATGATCCTATTCCTCTCTTGATGAGAGAGCGAGTAGGTGGGTGCATGAGAGTCGTACTGTAGTGGTGGTAGCTTGTCTATGTCAAAGCCATGGTGGGCAAGCCAGTCTCGTGTCTGTGCATACCATGAGGAGGTGTCGCCTGCTAATGCCATATCACGTGATGCCTCGAAAGCACGATAAGCAATGCGCTCTGTATCCATGCTCCGAAGTCTGTGTAATAGGCATACTGTCTGGAATAGTGCCTCAACTAGCATTGGTGGTGCAGCGAGCTCTGGTCTAATGATATCATGTGGTACTGAAGGTTTGTTGCGGATAAGTCTGGCAACCATGAGGATCTGTGGCCTCTCTAATGCTGTCCATACTGATGTAGCTAATCCTGGTCCCCATATGGCTGCCCCATACATGAGCGCTTGCGTAACCAAAGTGTCAAAGAGCCACCCCTTTGTGCGGGGCTCCTGAAAATATGCCTGGTGGCACTGTCTCTCCATCAAAGCTAGTGTTGCGTACCCACGTGTGATGCGGTCACGGGCTGCCTGAGCCATAGAGAAGACCCCTGATGCTGCTGTAAATGTCACCCCGAAGTAAACATATGATCCGACCACCTCGATCGGTCCACCTGTTGCTGTGAACAAACTATGTCTGCGTACCTGTGCTGATGTATGAAAGATCAAGACCTTGGTTTTACCAAGGTTCACAGATAACCCTCTGTGTCTGCAAAAGTCATCTAGGCCGTGTAGATGATGCTGTAGACCTTCTGCAGACTCTGAAACCAATACAATATCATCAGCGTATAAAAGAATATGGACAGTGGACCCGTGTACCTCAATGCCATCTCCCCCCTGCTGCAGTATGAAGTCCACTATCTCATCAATGTAAAGACCAAAGAGGGTGGGTGAGAGAGGGCATCCTTGCTTCACCCCGATAGTGCTAGCAAGTGGATCAGATAAGCCCCCTGGACATCTGACTCTACCAGATACTCTCTCGTATAAGGCGTAGATCCCCCATATCATCTCCTCCGGAGCTTCGATGTCAACTAGTCGTCTGAAGAGTCGATCCCTGGGAATAGTGTCAAATGCTTTGCGGAAGTCCACAAAGCAACAATATAATCTCCTCGTCCTCACCCTTGCCTGGTCGATCAGGCATCTCATAGTGAAGATGTGGTCAATGGTAGAGTAATCTCGTCTGAAACCTGCCTGTCCTGGAGCCCTGATGCCCTTCCTCTCAGCGAGAGTACTCAACTCTGTCTCTAGTACCGCCCCATATAACTTGGCCAATATAGGGCCAATCATGATCGTTCGATATGTAGCTGGATCCATAGTATCACCTGACTTATGAATGGGCACTATGGTGTGCTCAGTCCATGGGTCTGGGAACCCTTCAAACGGTTGAAGAGATGGGCAATGAGCGGTGCGAGAGTCGTGCCTCCATAGATGAGGTGCTCTGCCTGTAAACCGAAATGATCATGGGCCCTGCCATGCTGCAGCCGGGCAATAGCGCGTCCCACCATAGTGGGTGTGAAGAAGTCAGAGGTAGTAGGACGTGAGCTCTGCGGTCTGGGAATGGGAGGCTGGTCTGGGATCTCGTATAGGCTCCATGCATAGCTATGCCAAGTGCTCGGGTCTCGGATAGGTGTCTTCTGTCTGCTCTCTCTCAAATGTCGCCATGCCACTACACTGTCTCGACTCATGAGCAAATGGTAAATATCCCAATACTGTCTCTCCTCCCAATCTCGCCGTTTGCGGCGAGTAAGGCTCTGCATGCGACGCTGTGCCTGTGTGTGTGTAATATCTCCTCTATGCTCTAAAATCCGTTGGTGTTTACGCAGCTCACGACAATCTGCATCATACCAACTGTTCTTGGGCATGGATCCTGTGCGTGGAGGGTGCATATGTGTGCGGTGTGGGAAGCTTCGGAGAGCTGAGTCCTGCAGGATGGAGGTGATATGTGATGTAAGTGTGTCCAAAGGTGAGAATGGATCGAGGGAGAGTATGCGGGTGTGTAAATGGTGTGCATAAACGTGTGAGAGCTCGTGTGTGAAGTGTATCGTGGTATGTATCTCAGTGGGTGAGGGAGGGTCTAATGGAATCGGAGATGAGAGTGTGAATGTGATAAATGTGTGGTCAGCACCGAGTGGGCGTCGTCCAATACTAAGTGAAGGGATGAGTGAAGCTCTAGAGGTAGTACCCAAAATGTAGTCGACTGTGCTCTCACCTCCCCCGTGAGGGAAGCAAGTAAGTCCGCTTGAACCTGGCCAACGATTCATCCCGTTATATATAACGAGATGATGTCGGTTGCCTAGCTCGAGTAGATGTCTTCCATAGCTGGTGGTGTCCTGACCCGTATCTGTCGATACTCTGTTGGTGCTAATCTCAATCGGGTCTCTGGCCCTCATGAGATGTGGGTGATCCATGTCGTATGCCT
Organism: Ceratopteris richardii; assembly: GCA_020310875.1. Classification (NCBI taxonomy): domain Eukaryota; kingdom Viridiplantae; phylum Streptophyta; class Polypodiopsida; order Polypodiales; family Pteridaceae; genus Ceratopteris; species Ceratopteris richardii. Next base: position 94,440,908 of record CM035433.1, on the reverse strand, counting down.
CGCACTGATGCGACTGAGTGCGGCCATTGAAGTCCCCCATAAGGAAGACTTCACCTAGTGTGCTGTAATGTAGTATCTCATCTGAAAGCACTGTGTATGGTGAGTCTCTATCTCGGATCGGTCCCCCAAGATCGTGTCCTGCGTATCGAGAGCCGCCTGGTGGGAAGTAGCATATAGCAATGTAAATCGAGCTTCCCTGTGCTATCTCCATGTGAACCCACATGTATCGTGCCTCCTCATCTCTACCTATAATATGGATCTGGCTCTGTATCTCTTGTCGAAATACGATGGCCACTCCTCTCGATCCTCGTGCTGTACTCTGTCTCGTTGTGGTCCCGCTGCAGATTCCCAATGAAAACCTGCAATGCGTGGTAGACCTCTCTCTGGGCTCTCGTGTGTCTCTGTGATGCACACAAAGTCATGTGATGCGAGGATCTCCTCGACTCTGTCTAGTCGCGTCCAAAGTGACCCGTTGCAGTTCCACACCACTCCTCTGAGTGGTATCTCCTGGTGTAGTGATGTCTCATAGGCCGCATGGCCCTATTTGATAGGGCGTCCATCTATGAGAGAGAGAGAGAGAGAGAGAGAGAGAGAGAGAGAGAGAAAGAGAAAGAAAGAGAAAGATATATTAACGTCCACGGGAGGCCGAAAACGACCTATGGGACCGATCAGGTACATCAAAACATTACATTCCACTTGGGGGGGAAGCCCTCAAGGGGCTATAATAAAAGGGAAAAATCAAAATAAAAGGGGGGGATGTGGCTTCCAAAGCACTCTTATGACTCATAAGAGTTTCAAAATTACATCAATATATATTACAAATGAGGGAGATAGCTCTTTCTTCCTATGTGGTATGGGTATGGAAATCTCTGATAATAGCTTGACCGCCTCTGTATATTGCCCACTTTCCATTCTTCCTGGCTTCTCTTACTTTAGTTAACTCTGCTGGTCGATATTTAAGTTGGAGTGGGGTGAGTTCATCTGCTATCCATACTTTAGTACCTTGTAGTGACTTTGCTTGCTTCATGACAGCTATCTTATCTGACATGTCAAAATAGCTTACCCTTGCCTGAGTTCCTTTGGGTGTGATGAAGACCGGAGACCCTAGATTGATGAAGGGGACCACCTTGGTTAGTTGTGCTTCTAGTACTTCTGTTTCAAGGATGCAGTCATCTTTTAACTCGGGTGCGATGTCCTCTCTGTCCCATCCTAGGGGGAGGCCTCCAATCCTGATAACTTTCTTGTTGCCGTCCACCAATTCCTGCTCCTTTACCACAGCCATTACTTCTTTTGAAAAATGTGTAGAGCTGGATAGTTTTACCTCGGATAATTGTGTTGTCAAGTCGACTTTATTTGTTGATTCAGCTCCTGTTTGCTGGCTGTTTCCTTGTGTTTCATCAAGTTTTTGTTGCAATCTGGCTATTTGTTCATCTTTCTTACTAATTTCCTGCTTCATTGCTTCCATTTCTCCTTGGAGTTTCTTCAGTTCTTGGAGTAAGTAAGACTCCCATGCTGTTGGTTTGTTGACTTGGGTTGGTATAGAAAGCGGCTGGTGCAACAGGGCAGAGGCAAAGCTTTTCCTGCCTTCCATGTTGTTGCTGTAGACAAGGGAGCGAGGAGAAGGGTGCTGAAAAGCTCAAGGAGAGGGTCCCCTCCCTCACCCTCCCCTCGAGATGGAGAGAGAGAGAGAGAGAGAGAGAGAGAGAGAGAGAGAGAGAGAGAGAGAGAGAGAGAGAGAGAGAGAGAGAGAGAGAGAGAGAGAGAGAGAGAGAGAGAGAGAGAGAGAGAGAAAGAAAGAAAGACTTTTTAACGTCTATTAGAGGCCAAAATCGGCCTATGAGACAAAACATATACATCAGTATGATCCAATCCACTGTGATCCAAAACGAAAATAAAGTGTGAGTACTGCAAACGGGTATAAAAGGAGGGATAGTAGCTGGCATCAAGGGTGTGGGGTGCTATGGGTATGCACTCTATATGCTCAATGGGTGAGATACAAATATGATATGCATAGGGAGGGGAGGCTCGATGGTATCACAACCCTCGAAATGCCTGGAGTGGGTGTAGGATATAATGCATCGGTGGGTAAGGCATCATGGCGATCCTCAAAATGCTCTGGGCGTCCAAATCGATAGGGGTGCGCTGCTGACGTCTCTGTATCTCCATGTCATGGCGTGCGTGAATCGCCTGAATCTCTCTCTGATGTGGACGAGCTCTCCGGATAAGGGGTCTCGGTCATCGACGCTGTCGTCTAAGCTCCTCTGCTCTGTGTAATGTGACACCCCGCATCGAGCTGGGCCCTCGAGTGTATGTGGGTCTGAAAAAATCTGTAATATAAGTCTGAGGGGGGGGGCCAGGTGTATCTCCATCTGCTGCTGGAGGAGTGATGCGCGGTGGTGCTGGAGCTCTACTAGGAAACGACCTAGAGGGCGCTGGTCCTCTGTCCCCAATAAAGCCCTGATCTCTCTAGGCCCCCTGAAGAGCTGTGGGTAGCGGTCTCTGATGTCCTCATATGCCTGGCATCTACATGTGTAGTGCTCCTCGTCCTTCACCTCCTCTCTACATATCTTGCATAATCGCTGATCCCTGGGGGTATGTGTGGCTCGCCCAATCTCAATCTCGAGCTGGTGTGATGATACTCTGAGCTTCCCAATGGCCACTCTCTCAGCTGGTGCCATATATGTATCCATGTATCGTGGTCTCTGAATGAAACCATCCGCTGTCACAGTCAGGAAGTGCTCTCTGTAGTGTTGCCTCTTTGTGGGAAGAGGCTCCCGTGGTGCTATCCATGTCTCCCTGACGTGTATCTGTAGTAGGTCTTGATAGATGATCCTATTCCTCTCCGAACGAGAGAGGGTAATGTGGGGGGAAGAGAGGTCATACTGAAAAGGGGGGAGATCCATAATGCTCATGCCATGGTCTGCTAACCATCGGTAAGTCTGTGCATACCATACTCTCTCATGCCCTGTCTCTGCCAAATGTCTAGAGCTCTCAAATGCAAGCCTGGAGAGAGAGAGAGAGAGAGAGAGAGAGAGAGAGAGAGAGAGAGAGAGAGAGAGAGAGAGAGAGAGAGAGAGAGAGAGAGAGAGAGAGAGAGAGAGAGAGAGAGAGAGAGAGAGAGAGAGAGAGAGAGAGAGATTTTAATGTCTTCTAAAGAGAAAAATTGGTCTATCAGACAAACCCATGTACATTGGTGATACACCAAGTGTCCACAAACAAAATAGAGTAGAAACATCTTAAGTGAAATGAAATGAAAACCTAACAGTTTGCAAAAAGTGACGTGGTTTTGGCACCGTAGAGAATGACCACGTAGTATGAGAGAGGGTTACAATGATATCGTGTGTGTGGGCTGCAATGGAAGCAACCAAGATGAATAGACATATGAATGTAGTATGGGGAGGAGTGGATAGAGGATGTGATACATGGGTGTCAGAATGACATGCTAGGGTGCGGATAGTGATCTCGCCTCCATCCGTTGCTCATAAAGTAGTGGGATCCTCAATATCTCATGCTTGTATTATGTATAGCCGAGGTCTCCTATATCCAAGGACATGTGGATGTCTCCTAGCTCTTTGAGTCTCTACCTCCTCTAGAGTGAGCCCTTGGCCACTGGGGATAGGTCGTTGCTCAATCCTCTGAAAGAAATGAGTGATCCTTTGTTGTATGCTCTCACCATTTGCGTGTGTAGGTTGTATCAGAGTCTTGCATGTTTGGTATGCAGCAATGAGGAACTGTCCAAGACGAGACTGATCCACTCTCCCCATAGATTACTGTAATGATTCCTCTATTAGCTAAGCTCAACATAAGCAAGGCATCGTATAACAAAATTCTCCTCATTGTCCACCTATATGGCAAAACCGGCATATGCGATCCTCCCTGGGTATCTTGCTAACTCTCCCTCTCTCGATCTTCATCCGGTGCGTTGGTACCCTAAGTTGACCAATAGCCACTCATATATGATGTGGCATATAAGTCTGCATGTAATCAACCAATCTCTAATTTGGGAATACCAACATGAACTATCTCCTGCTAGGGCAAGATCTTGTGATGCTTGAAAATGACATTACCTCTCCGTCAAAGCTAATACTGCGTATCCCCGAGTGACCGGATCAGGGGCTGCCTGGCCATAGAAAATGTACTTGAGATGGTTGTAAAAGTCACCCCGAGATAAACATATGAATCAATGATCTCAATGTGTTCGCCAGCAATTGTGTATACAGTGTGTCTCCATATATTGCCGATGTGCCAAACGTAAGTACCTTCCTTTTACCAAGGTTCATTGGAAGTCATCTTATGCATGTAGGTGACTATGTAATCCCTCAATCGATTGAGAAATCAAGACAATGTCGCCAGCATATAACGAAATGTGTACAATGGATCCCCCCAACTCGCTCTCGAACTGCCACGTTGTTGTATAAAGTCTACAATCTCATCAATGTATACCCCAAATAAAGTACGGGATAATGGGTACCCTTGTTTTACTCCTGTAGTGCTAACAAGGGGATCAATAAACCCTCTTGGATATCTAAACCTACCAGATACCTGCTCGTGTAAAGCAAGGATCCCCCATAACAGGTCATCCATAACCCCAAGATCAAGTAGTTGTATGAAGAGTCTCTCTCTAGGTACTGTATCGAATGCTTTGTGAAAGTCCACATAGCAGCAATGTAGTCTCCTCTTCCTCACCCGTGCTTGATCAATCAAATATCTTAGAGTAAAAATGTGATCAATGGTGGAAAAGGTACGTCGAAAGCCAGTCTGTTGTGGTGCTCGGAAGCTGGCTTGTTGCGCTCCTCCTCAAGTATCACTCCATAGAGTTTGGCCAATATGGGGGTAATCATGATTATCTGATAAGTGCTAGGATCCATCATATCACAAAATTATGAATAGGCACAATAGTGTGCTCTATCCACGAGATCGGGAACCCCTCAACCAATGCTCGGTCAAAGAGGTGTAATGAGTGGTGCCAATACCTCTGTGCCACATATAAGATGCTCGGCCTTTAAGTCGGACAAGTCTTTGGCTCTCCCACAATGTAGATGTGACTTGTGGGATAACTCTTCTCACCTTCTTTTGTGTGAAGAAAGTGGAAATAGTCGGACATGAGCTTTGAGGTGTAGATATTGGTGGCTGATCTGGTACTTGATATCAACCCTCTACATAGCAATGCCATTTCATTGGATCTTGGATGGGGGTCGTATGTCACCTCTCGCATAAATGACTCTATGAAGTTGAACAATCCCTATTCATGAGTAAGCAGTATATGTCCCAATATTGGTGCTCCTCCCACTCCCTCGGTTTACAATGGTATATGTTCCATTATTGTTGCTCCTCCCACTCCCTCTATTTACGATGAGTAAGTGATTGCATGTGGCGTTGTGACTATATGTGTGTAATCTCTTCGAGAGCTTCATCAACTAAGAGGCATAGTCATAGCTTGCGACACTCCTCATCATACCTGTTGTTTTGGGGCATGGTTCTTGTGTGTGGAGGAAAGGTATGTGTATGGTGGGGAAAGCTTTGTATAGTCGAGTCATGCAAGATAGATGTGATCTCTGAGGTGTGTATGAAGAGGATCATGTGGATCGAGTAAGAGTAGTTCTGAGCGAAGATGGTGTGCATAAACATGCGAAAGCTCGTGTGCAAAATGTATGGTGGTATGTAGATGCCAAGATGGTGGGGCATCTAGTGATAAAGAAGAAAGAAGAGTAAAGCTAAGGTATGTGTGAGCTGCCCCTAGTGGGCGTCGACCAATGACAAGAGAAGGGATAAGAGAGACTCCACGGAGAGATCCAAGAATATAATCCACGATGCTCTTTGGCCTATATCAAATGATAATCTACTAGTCGCAAGCTCATCTGGGTCTAATTTGTGCATGTTATTAGGCTTCAGCTCCATATCGTATAGCTCATAGTATCCAGATTGTGTATGTGCATTGAAGTCCCCTAAGACGAAGACCTTCACTTGATGTGGAGTAGTGAACCATGTCCTTTGATAGTTGAGTATATGGTGAATCAATATGTCTATCTTGACCATCCCCAACATGTCTGGCATATGATGAACTTCCGGGAGAAAATAGCATATGGTTATATATATCCATCTCTCCTTGGTCAACTTGATGCTAACCCATATATATCGTGCTTCCTCATCTCTCTCCAAAATCTGAATCTGTGTCTGGATGCCAAGTTTGAATACAATTGCCACACCATGAGAACTGCCCAGTCTAGTGGTAGACCTGAAGGTGGACTACGAGTGAAATCTAGCTGTATGGGGTAGACCTCTATTCAGGCTCTCATTGTCTCTATGATTCATATGAAGTCATGTGCATCTAGTTCCTCCAAGCGGTTTGGTCATGTCTACAATGCCCCAATAGCTATATGGGGTAGACCTCTATTCAGGCTCTCATGTGTCTCTATGATTCATATGAAGTCATGTGCATCTAGTTCCTCCAAGCGGTTTGGTCATGTCTACAATGCCCCATTGCAATTCTAAATTGCTCCTCTAAGAGTGAGAGTGAGAGTGTGATTGAGAGTGCGAGTGTGAATGCGATTGTGATAGCTCTAGGGTGGTCGGTCTGATGTGGTGGTCTCATAGGCCACTCATCCCTATTTAGTAGGGCGTCCATCCACAAAGACCTTACCATCATAGTAAAAGGCCTTCTTACTTGCTCTCCTAGCTTGTAATATCCGAGGCACGCATGCTTGTCTGTGTTCAATCTGCATCCTTGTGAGGTCCTCATCCATAAAAAGGGATCCTCCTGGTAATCAATTGAGTATGGGTCAATTTTTAAAGAAATCAACCCTTGTTTGTAGAACTCATTTAAAGAATCAGTGCACGTGGTCTAGTTTGGTAGTTCTCTTTTGAAGAAGACCATGTAAGCTCTGGTACTTTGTTGATGAACTCTTTACAGAGCCCAAATAGGGTACTTCAAAACTTGCACAAACCCTAAAAACAAGCGATAATCGAATGGGGGCAATACCGAAGGTTAGGGTCTCGGGACAATTAGGGTTTTGCGAGATGGACGAGATGGAGAGATGATAGTTAAGGTTCATGAGAGTGATGGATGGAGGGAGTACTATTGAGAGAGAGAGAGAGAGAGAGAGAGAGAGAGAGAGAGAGAGAGAGAGAGAGAGAGAGAGAGAGAGAGAGAGAGAGAGAGAGAGAGAGAGAGAGAGAGAGAGAGAGAGAGAGAGAGAGAGAGAGAGAGAGAGAGAGAGAGAGAGAGAGAGAGAGAGAGAGGGAGGGAGGGAGGGAGGGAGGGAGGGAGGGAGGGAGGAAGGGGGGGGGGAGGGAGGGAGGGAGAGAGAAAGTTTTTTAATGTCTATGATAGGCCAAATTCGGCCTATGAGACAAAACATAAGATACATGATGCAGATGTCATCCGGTTGTCACAAAAGTAATACAAGATCATAAAAAGCTAATACAATCTAGTCTCAAACATGTGTGGTGAAATACTAAGGCTGATGGAGCCCTATCTCTAGGGGTATATGCATGTCTATATGCTGAGGGCAATACAATCCCATCTGTCTACTAGCTCCGTCCAGTGGTAATGGAGGGGTGGAGGATGTGATACATAGATGGAGCCGGTGCTAGAGCTGCCTCTATGAAAGCTATAGGATTTGCTCTCAGCAGGGCTACTTGCTTTGTAGTCGCCTCGCGATGTCAGGCTCAAATCTCCTCTATCTGGTGATGGTAATAGCCTCACTCCTTTGAGCGCAATGACTCGTGGTCATCATCTAGCTCGACTCACCTCAGCTTGTTGTAGTGTCACTCCTCATTGGGAATCAGGTGGGGAGGGGACTTTGGACCTCTGGAAAAAATCAGTGAGATGTAGCTTCTTCCTTTCCACCTGCGTAGCTGTGTGTGTCAGTGGTAAGAGTGCATCTTTATGCCTCGGAATCTCTATCAATAAACGTCCTAATTGTCTCTGACCTTGGGAGTCCATAATCTCTCGTAGGGTGGGCTGTCCTCTGAACAAAGTCTCATATCTATCTCTAATTTGAGTGTATGCTCTGCGTCGACATACGAAATGCTCCTCACTCTCTGTCTCCTCTCTACATAGTTTGCAGATCTGCTTTGCTCTCGGGACTCCACTATGTCTCCCACTCTTGATCTCCCGTCTCTGTGATGTAACCCTCAGTTGACCAATCGCTACTCGTGAACTCTGTGGCATATAGATGTCCATATAGTGTGGTCTCTATATGAATCCATGAGACATAATGGTGAGAAATTGGTCTCTGGAGTCTGACATCCTCCCCTCTAAACTGGGTGATCTCCATACTCTTCTGATGTAGAGCCTCCATAAGTCTTGTCTAAGCACCAGATTCCTCTCGTTGCGAGAGAGGTGATAGTAAAGTGAGTCTGAGTCATATTGAAAAGGTGGCAAACTCTCCATATCGAGCCCATGTGTTGCGAACCAAGTTGTGACCTGTGAGTACCAGGCTCTATCATGCCCCTTTGAGATAACTGTATAGCTTCCTCAAAAGCTCTACGAGTGAGTCTCGTGTGGCAACTCCCTCACCCTTTGAATGGAACTCACTGTCTAGAATAGTGCCTCGAGGACCATGGGTGGTGCAGAGAGCTATGCTCGGATGATGTCATGTGGTATGGTCTCCTTGCTACTCAACAAGCGTGAGATCATACATACCTGTGGCCTTTCAATCTGTGCCCATTGATCGACCCTCAAGCCTAGTGCCCATATTGATGCTGAATACATCAAAGGGGGGGGGGGGTGACTAGTGTGTCGAAAAGCCACCCCTTCGTGCACGGTTCCTGGAAGTGTGCCTTGTTGCACGTCCGCTCTAGCATGGCAAGGGCTGCATACCCTTGGATGAGTCTGTCAATAACTGCCTGCCTCATTGTGAAAGGTCTTGGTAGATTGGTGAAAGTAACTCCCAAGTAGACATATGAAGTAACCACCTCGACGTGCCCACCTGCGACGGTGAAGATGGCTGCACTCACTACACAGGATGTGTGAGAGATCATGACCTTGGTGATTGGTCTTACCAAGGTTCACAACCAATCCTCTATGTGAACAAAAAATCATCCAAGGCTTCGAGGTGGCATTGGAGCCCCTCAGGTGATTCTGAAATCAAAACAATATCATCTGCATATAAAAGAATGTGAACCTCCCCATATAAAAGAATGTGATTATGAAATAAAACAATATCATCTGGTAACTCCCAGGTCTCTCCCCTCCCCGGTTGCTCGTAGTATGTAATCAAAGATCTCATCAATGTAAAGTCCAAGAAGTGTCGGGGAGGGTGGAGAGCCTTGCTTAACACCGATGGTGCTAGCAATGGGCTCTGATAAACCTCCAAGGCATTGAACTCGACCAAACACCTTCTTGTAGAGAGTGTAGATTGCCCATATCATCTCTGTCAGGATCCCAAGGCTCAGTAGGCACTGGAACAACCGCTCATGTGGAACTGTATCAAAAGCCTTGCGGAAGTCCACAAAGCAACAATAAAGCCTCTTCTTCCTTGCCTTTGACTCATCAATGAGACAACGTAGGATGAATTTATGGTCGATAGTGGAAAAAGCTCATCTGAACCCGGTTTTGCCTTGTGCTCGGAGGCCCTCTGCCTTTGCATATGAGCTAAGTTCTGCCTCAAGAACTTCTCCATATAACTTGACCATTGTGATAGTCCTGTAGGTACCTAGATCCAAAGCATCGCTAGATTTGTGGACAAGCAAGACAGTATGCTGTGTCCACTCCTTTGGGAAACCCTCCCTTTTATCTCGATTGAAGACATGTCCAATCAACGGGGCTATAGTGGAGGCTTTGTAGATGAGGTGCTCTCTCTGCAAACTAGTATGGTCTGTAGCTCGCTTGGGTTGCATACAACGTATGGCTCTCTCCACCATCGTAGTAAAGAAAGAGGAGTGTGTGGGTCGAGGCTCAAGTGGCTGTGGGATGGGTGGCTGCCAAGGCACATCATATAATCATGCATATAATGTGTGGGTCCTCAATGGGTGTAGTCGCGCAAGGCTCACGAATAGTGCCATGCTGTCGCACTATCCATGTTCATGAATAGACGGTATAACTCGAGTCCCATGCCTCCTCGAATGCCCTCCGCTTTCGACGGGCAGTGCCTTCATTTGTCTACTTGCCTCTCTCTCTCTCTCTAATCTCTCCCAAGGCTCGACGTGCATGTAGGTGTTTGGGGGGGAGAGAGAGAGAGAGAGAGAGAGAGAGAGAGAGAGAGAGAGAGAGAGAGAGAGAGAGAGAGAGAGAGAGAGAGAGAGAGAGAGAGAGAGAGAGAGAGAGAGAGAAAGAAAGATATATTAACATCCACGGGAGGCCGAAATCGACCTATGGGACCGATCAGGTACATCAAAACATTACATTCCACTTGGGGGGAAGCCCTCAAGGGGCTATAATAAAAGGGAAAAATCAAAATAAAAATAAAAGGGGGGGGGGATGTGGTTTCCAAAGCACTCGTATGACTCATAAGAGTTTCAAAATTACATCAATATATATTACAAATGAGGGAGATAGCTGTTTCTTCCTATGTGGTATGGGTATGGAAATCTCTGATAATAGCTTGACCGCCTCTGTATACTGCTCACTTTCCATTCTTCCTGGCTTCTCTGACTTTAGTTAACTCTGCTGGTCGATTTTTAAGTTGGAGTGGGGTGAGTTCATTTGCTATCCATACTTTAGTACCTTGTAGTGACTTTGCTTGCTTCATGACAGCTATCTTATCTGACATGTCAAAATAGCTTACCCTTGCCTGAGTTCCTTTGGGTGTGATGAAGACCGGAGACCCTAGATTGATGAAGGGGACCACCTTGGTTAGTTGTGCTTCTAGTACTTCTGTTTCAAGGATGCAGTCATCTTTTAACTCGGGTGCGATGTCCTCCCTGTCCCATCCTAGGGGGAGGCCTCCAATCGTGATAACTTTCTTGTTGCTGTCCACCAATTCCTGCTCCTTTACCACAGACATTACTTCTTTTGAAAAATGTGTAGAGCTGGATAGTTTTACCTCGGATAATTTTGTTGCCAAGTCGACTTTATTTGTTGATTCAGCTCCTGTTTGCTGGCTGTTTCCTTGTGTTTCATCAAGCTTTTGTTGCAATCTGGCTATTTGTTCATCTTTCTTACTAATTTCCTGCTTCATTGCTACCATTTCTCCTTGGAGTTTCTTCACTTCTTGGAGTAAGTAAGACTCCCATGCTGTTGGTTTGTTGACTGGGGCTGGTATAGAAAGCGGCTAGTGCAAGAGGGCAGAGGCAAAGCTTTTCCTGCCTTCTATGTTGTTGCTGTAGACAGGGAGCGAGGAGAAGGGTGCTGGAAAGCTCAAGGAGAGGGTCCCCTCCCTCACCCTCCCCTCGAGATGAAGAAAGAGGGGGGCTGCTCCCCTCCCGCCTT
>CM035433.1:94387034-94424534 GCA_020310875.1 Ceratopteris richardii | reverse complement strand
TCTCTCCCAGACATGTCTCCAAGGAAGGTGTCAGCAAAGCATAATGTCTATGTATCTCCATTGAGATCCTCGAAGGTATGCTTGAAAGTTTTTACCAACATTCAGAAATAGGTTTCTTTCTTTGATCCCCCCTGAACATACATATGGAATAATGGATTCTCTAGATAGAGCCTCTTAGGGCTCCAAGTTCGAGAAGCTTGTATGCTTGTGTTGGAGAGAGTACACATGCTTATGAGAGCCCTTCAAAGGATCTTTCCAAAATCAACAATAGAGTAAATGGCAGGTAAAAATGACATTGATGATCTCTTCCAGAGACAGCTGGTTTCTTCGTTATCAGATGTTCAAATCATCGGGTTATCTGCAGGCACCTAGGGAAGCTTGACTTCGGTGATTCTGGACTAGTAAGTGATTCGTTAGTACTGGGAAACCTGTGCAGCTTGAATGCTACATCTATGAAACAATCTTCAGTGGATTCTCGTCAACCACAACAACTTCCAGTTCGAACTACTGATGGAAACTCACCCAAGCGCATATGCATGGATAGATAATGCCGTATTCATAGGGACATTGGCTAACCTCACCATTGTAATCATTTCTCTTGTATAGTAAACACAATTAAAGGCCTGTACAACTTTTGCATTCTCTGTAACTCTAGGATGTTATCAGTGAAGGGCTTTGTCATGGGCCTTTGTCATAGTTGATAATGATATAAGTCACGTAGGTACACTGGGTGAATACAAAGCTTTCACCCATGATGAACATGTAATATGTATTTGGCCCAAGTATACTTCATATTATTGAGCATTGATGTGATAATAGTGATCCATTGAACAATACAATCCAAATTCAGTTGAGCAAGTTGTCCCATCTTATACTCGCCTGCTACAAATTTTTGATTCACTCCATTCATGTTCACGTGCATGCCCACGTGCACACATCGATAGCCGGATCTGGAATTTGTCACTATAAACAGGCTATCAGGATCAGAATATATCTGCATCAAGGTTTGGGATAAAATTGGGAGGCAATTATGTAATGTAAAGGCCAAATGCCGAAGAGAAGATAAGAAATATGAGGCTCATCAGGCGTCTTGAAGATGTTCAAGTTTGCTTAACTGTTACAAACAATATCAGATCGATTCCAGAGCACAATAGCGAACTGGATTTGAGACTTATGGTCCGTTGAGGGAAAAGTTTCAGTAAATACCAGGTGCAGAAATCTAGTTGTAGGCAGGATTTTCAATCGAAAAAGAAAACCAGGCTAATGCAAGGTGAAAAAGTCAAATGCACGAAGCGAAAAGACACATGAGGAAAATCAATGTGAATTATCAATGCGCAAGGAAATCTATGTATACACTGAGTATATGGGGTAACACATAATCACGTAAACATACTCTGCATTTGTTCAGTAGGTAAAGCTGGATGGTTGCACTTATACTCTGCATGCCACTAGGACATAAAGTGACGCGTGAGAAACTTAACATATAGCCAGAGAAACAAGCTCTTATGGTGTGGAACTCGAAGTCCTGCAGTCTTTTTCTAGTCTTTGTTTCTTTGCGTTTCTCTGTCAAGCATTGACAAACTGTCACATAGGAAGGGGTATCAATGCGTGGCGATCCTTTTTTGGTTAAGTGATTTAATGTTCTATTCAATAATCTCAATGAAAGCTTTGAAAGAGAAACTCATGAAAGATTGTCACGTTTGTCCCGGTTTGCTGGCCTGGTGGTTGGGCCTCTCGCCTCTTGAGGCGGGGGCGAGGGTTCAACCCCTGGCAGCAACATGTAGGGACATATAAATCCCAGGAACTGATGTATGTGGCTGTTGGCCACCGTTTGACCATCCCCGCGGTAGTTGTGACTGTCGTTTAACCCAGTTGTAAACCCCTGTTCTTGTGGGATAAGGGGGGTCCCATGGGTACTATGCCCTTCCTTGTACAGTTGTAATTTCAAAGTTAAAGTCCGGGGGAGTAGGCCTCAGCCGAACCTCCATTAAAAAAAAAAAAAAGAAATATTGTCACGTTTGCACGTTATATATATTTTCTATGTTCTGATTTGTTGCAGTTTTACACTGATATGTTGATAGAAGCCACTCTCCCAACATAATGTATATACATAGATTTTCTGTGTTTCAAAGTCTTTACTTGTAATAGTCAGTCAACTCTCAAACCAAAAACCTGCACACTTGAATGCCAAGTCAATTGCAAAGAAATAAACTTAATTTGCAATGTATGACTATCTAATACAAGAAATATGTCTACCATTGTAGGTGGACTACACATAGATGGTAGTATGGACTCCTAAAATCGCGAGTACAATGAAAAGTTTCCGTACATCATATAGCAAGCTATGAGTATTCCCATATAAGATGTGGACTTTGTTTTGTGGCAATTTAGAACTTAAGTATGTGGACCACTTTTCCTTGCCTTCTCTTCGTGTTTGATCCAATGAGTTTAAAACTTGTGGATGACAATTACTTATGCACATTGGTCAAGACTTTTAAGGCTTCTTATATGATATTGTCTTCTTTTGACATTCTTCCACAAAAATAACATTCATTCAAGGTCCTTGAGCTTGATAATGCCCATGAACTTTTCAAGTTTGTTCCCATCCCATTTCTTGATAAACATATTTGCAACTTGTAAGTGTGGTTGTGCAAGCTTGATATCTACTTCTTAGCTTACAACTTTTCCTCTAAAAGAATGACAAAGAATCTCTATGTACTTGCTCTTAGCATGGAACAAAAAATTGTAAGCCACATGTTTGAAAGGTTACCACGTGCAAAAATGGGTTATGATCTATATGAAAATTCTTTGTAAGATTCTCAAGCCACAACTCAGCATGTAACCAAATTTGATGCTCTAAACTTGGATTATTGATGGCAAAATGATTCTAGATTTCTTCTTTGGACTCAACAATATAACTCTTAAATGTAGCATAAATGCATGGTTGGATGCGCATTGTTTGTCTTGCTTGATCCAACATAATTTGCATGCTAGTGACCTATGGGCTTCAAATACTTATCTATGTAGTTCACCATGGCTAATAGATTCGTTGAGTTGTCATATAACTTTTCCTGTTGCTTGCAAATGTATAGATGTGCACATGATTTGACATAATACATCAATGACATAGCTTAGATATGGTCTAGTAATAGTAGTATGGGGTGTTTGAGTGGTTTGCATTCACTCGCTCTAGATCACTTAATATCTAAAGTATGCTTTCTTTGCATAAAACATATCCCTTTATTGAAATATTACACCAAGCTATGTTCTATTAATGTTAGCATAAATTAGAGACCAACCAAAAATTTTACATGAAGTAAGATTTTCCTTTTTTTCCTTCATCTCAATCACTTTAGCACTCACTTCCTTGGGATGTGTGATATGTTTGCATCCAATCATGCTTAATATCTTATATCTAAAACAACTTTCTTTTCTCAATGTATATCCTTAGATCACATATATAATTCAATAACAAAAAAGTAGTAAATATATCTAAAGTATGAGTTCTTAATCTCTTTTCCAAGATTAATCTTGATATCTTTAATGTTTGCATTATCATCTTGTTTCATGGTTACATCATTTATTCACACAAGCAAGTATATCAACTTGGTTTTATCATGCTTTATGAAGAGTAATCGATTTGTACCATTCATCTTAAAGCAAAATCCCTCTTAAAAAATTCCATTAGACATTGATCTTGAGCTTTTGAAGCTTCATTTTAGAACATAAAGTATCTTCCTTGACATGCAAACATGTGAAGGGGATCTTGTATGAACAAATCCTTAAAGTTGATTCATATATACTAGCTCTTCAAGTAATTGTTTGAGGAAGGTATTCTTCATGTCCAATTAAAACAAGCTCCACACTTTTGAAGCAACTAAAGTAATCAATCATATGATGGTTGTCATCTTTGTTACAACATTAAAGTTCTTGTCATTGTCAATATCGTAATTTTGTAACAAATCCCTTTGGTCGCTTACCTTGCTTTGCACCTTGAAATTGTGCCATATGCGTTTTTATTGACCTTATAGGTTCATTTGTTTTCATGTCCTCATTCCTATATACAAATGACCATGCACCATGCTTTAGGATTTAATTTTATGCTTCACGCTGTTTCTTCCATAAGGATTCAATATCCTTCTTCATACCCTTTCTTCACTCTATATAATTGCTTGCATCTACTTATGCCATTTAATCTTCTTGGTCTATATTTTGAATCAAGTATGCTTGGTGTTTGCCAACGGATTGTAAGGTTCTGAAAATGATACGTAGATCTCCATGATTTCTTAACTTTAGTAGGAGGTGGAGTGATCTTTCTTCTTCTTCTTAATTCTTATGCTTGAACCTTTGATTGATGCAACTCATCTTAATCTATTTTCATCTTTTATCTATTTCGGGCTACCATGCTTGTCCCTTATGCGGACCATGACTCGAAGCACGCTATTCCAAAGCACTATGTAAAAGTGTCTATGAAGGACACCAAGATTGGAAACAACTATGGGATTCAGAAAATCTAGTCGCTCGCATGAAACGGTTGTCCATTTTTCATGAACTCCCTTATTGGAGTGAATTATTGAGCAATCATTTGGTAGAACCGATGTATATTTTTAAATGTGGGAGAGATTCTTTGGAAGACTTTGATCGAAAAGAAAGAAATCAAAGCACAAAGGGAGGACTTAGAAGAGAGAGGTCGTATGCGAGAGTTGTGGGCAATTACTAAGCCCAACCAAACAGTATCGTTACCAAGAGCTCCTTGGGTGCTTCACAGGATGGAAGAGCAACAAGTGAAGAAAACAATTTCAGAGTTTTGGACACCTACTGGATTCATGAGGTGTCTAAAGACTACTTTCACATGAAACGATGATCTTGGAGGGCTCAAGTCTCATGATTGGCACAAGTTTTTACAGTTTGTGCTCCATGTATCCTTAAAAGATTATCTTTCGGAGGATGTACAAAGAACCATTTATAAAATTAGTTCTTTAGTATGGTGGATCTCTTCAAAAGAGATAAATAGAGATAGCATAGAGAGTGCAAAACTCAATGCTATCGAGGCTGTTTGTATGGTAGAGAAATACTTTCCCACAAGTATTCTCACTATTCAACTTCATTTACTGGTTCATGTGGTAGATGAAGTTGCAATAGCAGGAACTCTCCATAGTCGATGGATGTTCTTCTTAGAGTGCTTTATGAAGACATTAAAAGGGTTTGTTTGATAGAGAGCACGTCCACAGGGTAGCATAGCAGAGGGATGGTTTGTACAAGAGTCTCTTGTATTCATAACTGAGTTTCTACGTATGTCAGATCCCGAAATGCCTCGCTTATGGAGCGATGATGAAGATGTTCGTCTCGTAGGCGATCAATCACAAGGTAAAGGATTTCAAAGAAAAATGGATGCAGCTTTCAGAGAGAAGGCAATGAAGTTTTGCATAGTTAACTCTAAGCCTATGCAGAAGTGGATAGAAAAGTATGAGCTTGCCAAGGAGACCAACGCAAAGGAAAGATCTCAGTTTTGAAGGAATCGTTCCACTTGATTTTTGTCTCTTCCAGAAAGTGTTCGACCTCTTCCACCTTTTCCAACGAGTAGGTGGCTAGATACAGCAGTTTTACAAGCAAAAGCAGCGGGTGAAGATATCTCTAAAGAAGAAGAAGAACTCGCAAAGGGATGTGATTGGGAATATACTAAATACGGTGCACTATGGTCTCATGGACAACACTTTCGGATTGCATGAATCGATAAAAATAGGTCTACTTTTGATAGTGGGGTGATAGTGAAATTTTTGCAAAAAAGTAGAGCGAGTGCAAGAGATGATAATGCTCAAGAAGGCCAGCTAGATTATTGTGGTGTGATTCAAGATATCTTGAAACTATCTTTTGGGAAGTTTGATTACTTTGTTTTTTATGTGAAATGGTTCAAAGTAGTCACCTCTGGAAGAAACGCAACAGTGAGGCGTGATAAAAGCGGTTTGCTTCAAGTCGACTCCACAAAATTATGGATGGATGAAAGAGATACATTTGTACTTCCTGAACACTATGAGCAAGTTGTTTTTATACCACATTCAAAAGAACCAGAGTGGCTATTTGTTTTGCAAATTGCCCCATGTAGTACAAACTTGTGAGAACATAGATGTAGAAGAAAGTCCATTTGTAGTGGACTCAGAGATTCATTCGATAGTCGAGGAGGAAGAGATCATTGTTTGAGAAGAAGAGATCATTGAAGAAGACGAAATACAGGACAAAGCAATAGATGATGATCAGGAAGAAACCAACATAGCAAGCAATTTAGAAGTCATCAATATAGAGATAGATATTCTCGGTGCATCGGATCTCCAAGAGGATGCTAGACTAGAGGATTTTTGAATGAAACACTTGTACATACTAATTTTTGTTTTTTTTTTTTACTAAGTTTTTTTGTACACTACCATTTCTCTATATTACCTTTATTATCACATGCTAGTTATTTGAGTTCTTTTGTTATAGAGCACGATGGGAGACAGTCCTCCAGTCACTCCACATTCCATGACAGAGGAGCAGTTCTTAGAGTTCATTTCTCAGGTACCTCCTGCGTATATGGCCGCTGCATCACAGTATTGGATCGCTCGTGGTAGCACTCCTCCCGGCCTCACTCCTGTCGGCCTCACTCTCCCTGGTGTCACTCCTGTTGATGTCACTCCTGTCGGTGTCACTCCTACCGATATCACTCTTGCGGGTGGTGCTACTTCCACCGAAAATATGTCTTCTAGCTTTATGAATCCACCACGACCATCTTTTCAGCCATCCGCTAGTGGCTCTAGTAGTAGACATGTGCGTTCAACACCTCAGTGCGATACAGGTTCTGGCCCGTCTCATAGCTGGAGGTCACGCTCTGGAGTAGGAGATTCTAGGAGTGGATCTACAAGTAGGTCTGGAGGAGGTGGCTGTTGTCGAGGTAGTGTGACGGATGTTGTGTCGCCCGTTTCTACTCCTAGGACAAGTACCTCAGATGTAGGTATGCCACGTGGAACACCACGTATACCTTGGGGTGCTCATGACCATGATGACTCCAAGGTGTATCGTATCCGAGATGGAGCTCCGGTGATGGATGTGACTGGCAAAGCAATGCGTGCACATATACGACAGCTTTGCTCCATACAGTTTGGACACTCTATCATGTTGAAATAGATTGAACAAGATAAAGATCGGAAGAATTATATCACACAAACGATTTATCAAGAGGTTCGACCAGCTGATGGACATGTTCAGAGTGGATTCTGCACACCGCACGTGAAGTTATGTCCCATCGATGATCCGAGGCTCATGATACTTTCAGA
The DNA here is from genome assembly GCA_020310875.1 of Ceratopteris richardii. Taxonomy (NCBI): domain Eukaryota; kingdom Viridiplantae; phylum Streptophyta; class Polypodiopsida; order Polypodiales; family Pteridaceae; genus Ceratopteris; species Ceratopteris richardii. The sequence goes on along the minus strand of CM035433.1, from coordinate 94,417,227 downwards.
GCAGGCTTACCAAATCCTGTATGGTTAGATGTTGAGGAGTGGGATATGATTTGCCACGATATCGCCAGCACCGAGATGTTGTAGCCACATGTTTAGATACGGTTGGACCGTCACATTTAGGCAGCGGCAGATATGACACAATGCATCATGAGTTTGTAAGTACCATTTGATTTATTGAATTTATTTGTGTTAAGCTTGTCATGTATGTTCCTCTAATGTTTTGTATATTTGTTGCATAAGCTGGCAATGGGTCATCCTCCAACATGAATGGAGGAGGCTTATGGATATCGTCATGGATTGATTGCACTATTAGAGGACTTGGAGGGATGCAGTGCGGTCGTTTCATGGGAGCGTTTGCGATGAGGGGATGAATTTATAAACTTGGTTTTTACTTGTTGTTTGTAAATTTCATGTGAATTTATCTCATTCCATTAATGTTCTTTTGTTGTAAGACTGTTGATATGGATCATTCTTTGCATGTGTATGGCAGTGGCACACCAAAATTTTGTATTTGATTTTTATATGGCAATGCAATGCTTTGCCACATTTTGTAAAAGCCTCATATATGAAAGTGGTTTGCCAGACTCTTGTACATGCTTCATTTATGAAATATATAACTCTTTTTGTACATGGTTGATGGTTGATGGTTCATTCTGATTATCTCTTTTGTATCAAATAATATTTTGTTTTATGAAATCATATTTTGGTTGACATTAGAGTACACATCACATGTACTCGGTTTTTTTGGGCAGAGTGTATTGTCTTTTGCTAAGCAACATCATGGTAATGTTGTTGTAGCAAAAGATAATACACTGCCCAAAATTTTTTTTTTCCAAATATGGTCGTGGGTATAAGCGACAGTACTCCCAGTAATGTCATTGGAATAAGCGTCGATATACCCAGCGAGCACCGGTATACAGGACGGTACACATAGCAGAAGTGTTGGTATGGGCGTCTCTATGGGCATCAGTAATACGAACATTTATACCGATGCCTATACCGATGATCATACCGATGCCCATACTCACGCTCATACCAATGCTTTAATACCGATGCGCATACCGACACCTACACCGACGTCAGGGCAAAAAAATATGCATGTTCATTTCCCTCGGTAAAAACCTTGGTATACGGTCGATCTGTTGTAGTGTACCTCTCTGATCTCAAGTATGGAGCTAAAGAAACTTTTGAATAACAAGAAACCAGAAGCTTTGATGTTTCTTTTCATCCATGAAAGTGATTTATATCATTTGAATCAAGTTCCATATGTATCCTCTTCCATGTAAAGTGTTGAAAATTCTAAGTTTGAACATTCATTGAATCATTTCATGGATGATTTTCTATAAGAACTTCCTCATTGCTTACCACTTCCTTGAGTGTAAGTGGATCATCTGATAAACATGCTCTTAGGTACTAAGCCTATATGTAAAACCCATATCAACTTCCATATTCCCAACAAACATAATTTGAGAAAAATTTGAAAAATACCTTGTCCAAGGAATCATTCAACCTATTCAATCACCTTGGGGTATTCCCATGAGAAAACAAGTTGTATAGAAAAGCGTTTAAGTGTGAGTTTCTTGCACCAAAAAATAAACATCTTCCTCATGTTATGTGTGGAAAAGGAGTACAAGTGGATGTGCTTAGTTAATACCTAATGGCCTTACTCGGTGTAAGGAACAAGAAGAAACTATTACCCCGGTCATACACATCGGCCCTCCTCATACACATTGGCCCTAATAATGCCTTCTGGTTGCAACGTACATGGTCCTAAACATTATGGAAATGAAAGAACCCTTTTTGATTGAGACAAATGTAAGTGAACTTGAAATTGGACTAGTGCTAAGTTAGAATGTCTGACCAACTATTAGTAGCACCAAAAATACTTTTGTGGCACCAAAGTAGCCATAATATTTGATCAAGTGAGTACCAAATTGTTACCAACCAAGTCGAGTCAAAGGATATGGACACTATAAGGAAAAGGTACTTTAGAAATTTATGAGTTCAGATATCATAGAAGAGAAGTTTAGTGTAGATACTCATGCATTAAATTGCGTGCCTATGTCAAATTCTCTAATTTTCATATAAATGATTTGATTAAGAAAATGAAATGAAATTAGGCAAAATATCCAAGTTCTAAATTAGAATCTTGAAAAAAAATCCTTCATCAAGGAAAAAATATTACAATGATAAGTTTAATCCTTATAGTATTGAAGATAAATACCTATAGTGTAAAGAAAATGTTTACGGACCTAGTGATAAATATTTAAGGAGAAAAACTTTGTTTAAATCCGATGATGGCGCTAGTTTCGATCATGAAAGTATAAGAAAAAACTATGACAGTTATATTGGCTAAGTGAACATAGACATAAACATAAACATAAGTAACCATAAACTTAAGCAGTTTTATTGGCTAAGTGAACATAAACATATACAAAATATCAATTAAATAAAGGTCAGTTTAAGACTAGTGGCATGTTACAGCCTTGGAATGAATTTCTCTCTCTGTTTTCATATTCCAAGGATCAATCTTATGTACTTTCTGCCTGTTCCCTCTTCTCTTTAGATGAGACAAAGCTGTCAAAGGCAACCCTTTTGGACAGAGTATTGGCTTTTCTATGGAAATCGGTAGAAGGACATGTGTATAATCGGTAGAAGGGATATGATGTTGTCTGGATCGTGTGGCTTTCGCTTTATTTCTCTCTGTCAACAATTTCTAAGCTTTTAGGATGAATATGCAGGGCATCACTTCACGACCGCCCCCTACAAGCAGCCAGGCAAGTACAGTGGAAATGGTCCTCGTGCCTGTCGTGTTGCGATCTGTTATAGCTTTTGAGAAGTCTGTAGTCTCTGCACGCAGGATGATGACCGCATATGATCCCGAATAATTTACCGCAATAGCCCTCGACGGAGAGACAAAAAGCTTGACTTAATCTTCTGACGTTGTAACGTGCATAATGAAAGAACTCCCGTGAGTCGCACCTGTGTGTGTGCGCAACAGAAGCTGTGCCTTACTTCTCCAGGAGGCCGGCGATTGATGGGTGCAACTGGACCATGATCATGAGCATGTCGATCGTTTGATTACCAGAGCGAGATAAAGCTGAACAAAGCCGGCGTCAACGGTCTACACCATCATTCCCGGGAAAACATAAAAGAATGACGTTGACTAAAATCAGAGATGACTCCAGTGCCAAAAGGGCTGTTCGCTGTGTGCTCATGCACGCGCCTCTTTCTGTTTGCCGTTCCGAGAAGCCAATGAGGAACAGCACATCTGTGAACGTATGTACATGTATCTGCATATGAATGTGTGTGTTTGTGTGTGTGTATGTATCTGCTACATGCAAGTCCGACGGAAAAAATGATTTTTCCACTAAAAGCAACCACCGTATGTCTCTCTCTGTTACTTCATCCATAAAATCAGTAACAAAAATCACAAAGAGGAATGACAAGCTACATGTGTATGTGTGTGTCTGAGAGAGAGAATGTATGTGTGTGTGTGTGAGAGAGAGAGAGTGTGTGTATGTGTGTGTGAGAGAAAGAGAGAGAGAGATCCGTTCACCAATAGTGAGCCTCCAATATACATTGATGTGGTTTAAGTGTTTCGATCTAAATCACAAATATCAAGTGCACGTGCAGTATAACGTAAATCATCGGCAGACTTAATCATCTGTAGTCATGCAAGCTCTTGAGGAGGTCGAATATAACAGCTTCAAACGTTTCCATACCTCTCTAGAGGTCTCTTTCTCTTTGACATGACCAAGTTTCCTTATGGATTGGGAGGTTTGTGGAAAGTTGATCTTCTTTTTCTCTCTTGAGACTTTTGATGAAGCCTTCTCAAAACTTTGCGATCTTCTTTAGAACTCCTCAAAATTTTGGCTGTGCTCTTTTGATCTGAATAATGAAGGAATATCACATAAAACTCATCATAAGAGAGCAATGGATTCTATCTACTATCTTGCATCTCAACAATAGTCACTCTTTATCTTGAAGCTTTATTGAGGATATTTCCCAGATAACTTTACTTCCTTTGTCAGAAGAAACACATTGTTGAAGCTTTCAAATGAATCATAGATCACTTCATATGGATCTTGTTTTATATTTGAACTAATCCCACCTATACATAAGAATTTAACTTTGTTACGAGCTCCAGCACAATCAATCAATGGATAATCTAGGTACTAATACTCCTGTACAGAAGAAATTCCAAAGTATGAACACGCTAATATATATATATATATATATATATATATATATATATATATATATATATATATATATATATATATATATATATATATATATATATATACATATACATACATACATACATACACACACACACACACACACACACATATATATATATATATATATATATATATATATATATATATATATATATATATATATATATATATATATATATATAATACATACATACATACATACATACATACATACATACATACATACATACATACATACATACATACATACATACATACATACATACATACATACATACATACATACATACATACATACATACATACATACATACATACATACATACATATATATATATATATATATATATATATATATATATATATATATATATATATATATATATATATGTATGTATGTATGTATGTATGTATGTATGTATGTATGTATGTATGTATGTATGTATGTATGTATGTATGTATGTATGTATGTATGTATGTATATATCCCTTCTTTGTAGTCAATAAATATCCAATGATACTCATCCCTTCTTTCTTTGATTCAGCTTGATTTGCATTTGAGACTCATTTTACGTACAAGTAAACATCAAAAGTGTAATAAGAGTCCTCAATTTAAAATCCTTTCATACACCGTTAAGATCCTCTTTAGCAATATAACTTGTTGGAAACTTTATTCATGCATATGTTGCTCTAGAATTGCGAGAACAAATGGCACATTTGTTCTTGCAATAACACCATATAGAAGTGATAATACAATGAAACTATCGCACATTTGTTCTTGCAATAACACCATATAGTACTGATAATACAATGAAACTATGAAATGTTACATCCTCTATTGGTTCATCTTTCATATAGATGAGTTTGCTATATATATCCATTCAAGTATCTAATGGTTTGCACGTATAATTTCCCTAAGAAAATCAACCTTAAACACCTATATAAGGATTTCTCAAAAACATATATCTTCAATCTTTTGAATTCTAGTACTAGAAGTTCAAGTAGCATGTTCTCCAAGTAGCTACTTCCATGTTTGATTTTGTATTCTTGTCTAGCGTTCTATAAAGTGTTGTCTAGTATAGTTTCTAGACATCTGATCTTAATTTTATAGTATGAGAGCTTTTCTAAGTCTATCTTGTATATAGCTCATATCAGCGAGAGAATATCTTATAGTTTTGATTTTTTTTCATTCCTAGGGTCTCCTGTTGTGGGATATCTTGTATATTGTCCAATATATTTATTCATACCTATTAGTCTCTGGTCATGAGACTTCCTCTATCAACTATATAGTCTTCTAACGTTCACCTTATGTAAGTGATATGGTAATTAGAATCATATATTAGTAATCAGGTACAATATAGTAAGAGGGAATATTTAATTATGTCTCTCACATTTTCCAAGACTAGCTTCTATTCAAGATTTGGCACTATGGAGAACACAATTGAAAATTTTATGGTATCAATTTATATCTCCAACAACAAGTCGAGGACCTTATTCAATGACAAACACAAGTCAAAAGGGGACATCCACCATATCTAAGCATAACTATCCATGCTTTTCAACAAAAATCTAAGAATCTTTAAGTTAATCAAGGAATACAACTTTATACTCCATCTTTCATGAAATAGCCTAAGAATTGCATGCAAAACAATTAGACAAAAACCAAATGGAGTTTCATGAATACTTATAGGAACTTAAACTATATATCCAAATGTAGCCATATAAATACTTAGATGATGCATCCAAGGTTTTTCCTATTAGAACCAATTCTCTATGTTCAAGCACTAGTATGGTTTTCCCAGATTTTAAAAAAGGACATAAAAATCCTTCATGATGATGAAGGCTTGCTCTAAGAGCTTACCACCACATTTGCAGATGAAAACCCTAATCTAGTTCCAAAAATAAAAACTCAGAAGCTACATGAATTTAAATATCCTACCTCTAGATATGCATCAAAATCTAGGAAAACGATATGTAATATCACATGGTAACATAAGTATTTCATAAGCGCATTATGATGCACTCTAATGGATGATGTGAGAGACCTTTTGATCATGAAATTTGAGGTCAAGACATTGAATAAATCTAGCAACCAAGCCATCCAATGTGATAACCATCTCTTTGAAAGAAAAGAAGTAACAAAAGTAGATGGAAGACCCCATAAATGGATGGCCTTCAATCCCATTCCCAAAGAAGAATCAATGCTAGAACCTATGCAAATAGATGTAACAAGGCTCAAATCCCAAAAGCCAAAAAAGATAGTGAGAAGGGTAAATAAGAGGGCATTCCTTTATTATGGAAACATTGATCATATGACAGTAAATTGACAATATAATAGAAAAATATCTAGACTTTCAATCATGCTTCTAGAACATAGAAATAAGTAAGTCGAATTGTAAAGGAGACCTTATAGTTGAATCATGACATAATGAATGATCTCATAACTCCAAGAAAACCCAAAGAAACATGTCTTATCATTGTTAATTGTTGCTTATGAAGACTCTTTCCCTCAAATCCTTTGTTGATTTTGGAATTTCATCAATTTTCATTGATGAAGGATTGGTAAAGAGAGATATTATCCAATATTTCAAAAAACGAAACAAGTGACATCTAAAGTAGTGGATGGAAGGCTTGTATCATCTAGGTAAATTAACAAGGAAAAGAAAACATTAACAATAGACTTTCATGATCATGATTCCCACATAGTCTTTACTATGTAATATGAAGTGTGAAAAATCTTATTATATTAGAATGCCTTCGATCTAGAAACATAGTCTAGAAGTTGAATGCAAAAAGAATAACATCATTCAATGTGATGCCCACAAGAATCCATCATATGTAGGAACCAGATCTCATATACACTCTATAACAAATGAACTTTGAAAAGAGAAACATGAATATTCCACCAAATCAAGGTTTGTATGAAAATTCCATAGAACTTCAAGAGGAAGCGCAAACACCTTTTGGATCAAACTATAGACTATCTACATACAAGGTGGTAGTATAACACAAGAACGTTGATGTGAAAATAGTCAAGGAGTTTATTAGACACTTAAAGTCCCTTCCAAGAGCCCCAATTTTTTTTGAAGAATAAGGATGGAAATCTCAAGATGTGTGTACATTATCATTGCCTAAATAAGAGTACTTTGAAGAGTAGATATCCTCAGCCACTCGTATGTGATCTCCTTGAAGTTTCCTATAAGTAATGGACGTCTTGGATATGTAGTTAGAGAAATGGGTCTCATGAATGCTCCAATACGTTTTTAGCACATGATGAATGATATCTCCTAGATTATTTCCTACTAATATACCTAGATGATATTGGGAGAATAAAGTCCATGTAAAAAAGGGTTCAAGAGAAACAATGAAAAAATTACTATACACAAATATTGAGATATTCTATTTCCATAAATAGAAGTGGAATTATTGGCGCGCTATTGCCCATCTACAGCATGGCAGGGCCCATGACCATTTCGGTTTACAGGCAGAGCACCTCATTTACAGAGGCACGACCCTTGCACCGCTCATTGCCCACCTCTTCAACCGTGCATTGGTTGAAGGGTTCCCTGACTCATGGACTGAGCACACCATAGTGCCCATTCATAAGTCAGGTGATACTATGGATCCAGCTACATACTGGACGACCATGATTGGCCCTATATTGGCCAAGTTATATGGGGCGGTACTAGAGACAGAGTTGAGTACTCTCACTGAGAGGAAGGGTATCAGGGCTCCAAGTCAGGTAGGTTTTAGATGCGATTACTCTACCATGGACCACATCTTCACTCTGAGATGCCTGATCGACCAGGAAAGGGTGAGGAAGAGGAGATTATATTGTTGCTTTCAGTAGAGGGGTGATGGCATTGAGGTATGTGGGTCCACGGTCCATATTCTTTCATATGCTGATGATATTGTACTAGTTTCAAAGTCTGCTGAAGGTCTACAACATCATCTACATGGTCTAGATGACTTTTGCAGACATAGAGGGTTATTTGTGAACCTTGGTAAAACCAAGGTCATGATCTTTCATACATCAGCACAGGTACATAGACATAGTTTGTTCACAGTAGCAGGTGGATCGATTGAGGTGGTCGGATCATATGTTTACTTGGGGGTGACATTTACAGCAGCATCACAGGTCTTCTCTATGTCTCAAGGAGCCCATGACTGCATCACACGTGGGTATGCAGCACTAGCTTTGATGGAGAGACAGTGCCACCAAGCATATTTTTAGGAGCCCCGCACAAAGGGGTGGCTCTTTGACACTTTAGTTATGCCAGCACTCATGTATGGGGCAGCCATATGGGGATCAGGCTTAGCTACATCAGTATGGACAGCATTAGAGAGGCCACAAATCCTCATGATTGCTAGACTTATCTATAGCAAGCCTTTCGTACCACATGATATCATTAGAGGAGAGCTTGCTACACCACCAATGCTAGTTGAGGCACTATTCTAGAGAGTATGCCTATTACATAGACTCCGGAGCATGGATACAGAGCATATTGCCTACCGTGCCTTCCTGGCATCACGTGATATGGCATTAGCAGGCGACACCTCCTGATGGTATGCACAGACACGAGACTAGTTGGCCCACCATGGCTTTGACATAGACAGGCTACCACCACTACAATACGACTCACATGCACCCACCTACTCGCTCTCTCATCAAGAGAGGAATAGGGTCAATTCGTCACGAGATATGGTATACATACATACAGAGGACATGGGTGAGCCCTAGGGATACATTGCCACCGAAAATGCTCTATTATCGGGAGCATTTTCTACATATATGAGATGAGGGCTTCATCGAGATTCCAAGATACATGCAGACATACTTACCGCACCACCTTCTAGTCGTCATTGGGCAGCTCCGGGTTTCATCACATCAGCTCGAGATTGAGAGGGGCCAGTCCAAGGGAGTCCCCCGTGAGGAGAGGTGGTGCCCAGTATGCGAGACAGAGGTAGAGAGTGAGGAGCATTTTGTTATCAGATGCCCAACATATCTAGACCTACGAGCACACTTCCAGATAGAGGAGTCACTCCAATTGTGTATGACTATGGGAGACCAGCGACGCTTTCTCACAGCAACATACGAGAGGCGAGAGCAGTCACTATAGCCCACACAATAGCCACGAGTGAGTACCTAGCAGACCATTACCCAGTTCTTTCAGCGAGCTGAGCTACATCAGAGAGGTCCATCTATAGGGCTCACGCACCACTAGGCAGCAGCACAGAGAGCACGGCGCCGACCACGCATGGGCGGATATCGTCGACCATGACTATATCAGGAGGATATCTCATGCATTAAGATAGCCTATGACCACATGATGGAGCATAGGCGTACCACCACCCTTTGGGTTATCTTCCTTCAGGAGGCACTGAGACCGCCACCGATTTACCACATACTACACCCACCTCCACCCATCACTAGTAGCTAGGGTGTTTTTACTCACATTATGGATCCCCCATGCATTAGGTGGCCACTATCTGCAGAGTCAGAGCCACGTGCCCCCAGCCTCTTCCAGCCATATATAGCTTTATGTAGCGATATACTTTTTATTCCATTTCATCTTCTACACAGGGTTACTACACTTGTATATGGTTTTTGTCTCATAGGCCAAGTTTGGCCTCCAGAAGATGTTAATATGACTCTCTCTCTCTCTCTCTATCTCTCTCTCTCTCTCTCTCTCCCCCACCTCCACCCCTTCCTCCCTTCCTCTCTCTCTCTCTCTCTCTCTCTCTCTCTCTCTCTCTCCCCCCCCCCCTCCCTCCCTCTCTCCCCCTCCCTCCCTCCCTCCCTGCCTCCCTCCCTCTCTCTCTCTCTCTCTACAGGTGCTTGTTGAGCTCATCAAAGTCATATTGGTCAACATCAACATGCTCAAAGTCAAAACAATCAAAGTCAAAGTGGTCAAGAGTCATCATGGTCAAATTTTAAGGGTTCAAAGTTCAGTTGTCAAGGTGCACAGGTAGTGCACAATCAATTTGTTCGAAAAGGTTATGTTTTGTAGAAAGTTGGATGCAGGTTGCATATTGTCTTTTTGTAATTTCTCTAAGGTTCAAAGGGTTTTTTTAAGTGTTTGGAATGCTTAGGTGAACGCTCTCCCCATTTAAAATTTTGTTTTAGTTTAAAATCACTGTAGGACAAAACAAGGAATCGTTGGATATACACAATTTGAGACAATCTTGAGACATCAAAGTGAGCACTAAGATAAGATACTCTATCAATTATGAGCGTACATACATGAATCGACACTCAACTCAAGTCATGAATTATTCTTGGTAAGACTAAGCAAGGTGAGGATAGTCTGCACTAGGGGGGAGAGAGAGAGAGAGAGAGAGAGAGAGAGAGAGAGAGAGAGAGAGAGAGAGAGAGAGAGAGAGAGAGAGAGAGAGAGAGAGAGAGAGAGAGAGAGAGAGAGAGAGAGAGAGAGAGAGAGAGAGAGAGAGAGAGAGAGAGAGAGAGAGAGAGAGAGAGAGAGAGAGAGAGAGAGAGAGAGAGAGAGAGAGAGAGAGAGAGAGAGAGAGAGAGAGAGAGAGAGAGAGAGAGAGAGAGAGAGAGAGAGAGAGAAGAGCAAGAGATACTCTGGTAGTGTGCAATGCAGAGAAGCAAGTGCAAGGTAAGCAAGAATTCTGACTTACGTGCATGAAAAGGAGTGCTAAGCAAGGCAATCAAGGGTCACAAGGTCCCCTTAAAGTTGTGTGTGCATCGACAAAAGGTGTCTATCCCTCCTCCCCTATCGGAAGCTTTAGTGCAAGGTGTGCACAAGTGCAAGCTCTTGGAGAAGGTGGAGGTCTGGTGTAGAGAAGGTTGATGGCAAAAAGAACCTTGGGTATTTGTAACCTTGTTTGATTGTGTACTCTTTGGGATTACGCATTACACACACATAGAGCATTTGGCTTTGTGCTATAAATCGTCATTGTATTTTTCTCCCATAATCAATAAACAGGAGCTTCCGGTGTCTCTGTTCCACTTCTTTTTCTCTATATTCTCCTACAAACACTCAAGTCCCTTTCTACAAAGAATCCCCCAAAAAAAATTCGCACGCCCGGTGGGACCACAAGGAGGCTTGAGCATAAGTGAAGCAATATTTGCAAAGTATAGAAGAGTGCAAGGGTACTGACAATATTACACTGTCTTAAGAGGTAATCTTTCTTCTATGTGGAATTTTCTTAGACCTAAGAGGAGTATGAGCATCTCATGACCGCAACCCGATCTCAAACTTTGAGGGTCCCTTGCAAAGCAACAAGAAGGAAGGTTATTGGAAGATCAATCAGTCCATTGTCATCAACATCATCAGTAAAGAATATGGTAGCCTAAGTACACTTGGAAACTTTACTCTCTAGATTAAATATCAAAGTTCCATCTTTCAAGGGATTAGCACAAGAAGACCCACATGAACACATTAGAAAATTTTTGGCCTTATGTAAGACAAGGGGTCTGATAGGAAGAAAAGATGGATTTTTTATTCTTTTCCCTGCAACATTAGAAGGACTAGCAGACAAATGGTTTAGTCAATTTGTCGACAACCATTTCACCACATGGGACCTGATGAAAGAAGCATTTATGAGAGAGTTCCAACAAGGGAACACAACTGAAAACATTATTGAAGAGTTAGAAAATTTAAGACTAAGTTGTAGGGAGACCTTTCCAGAATTTGTTACCAGGGCCAAGGCATTGATGGCTAAATTGCCACACCCTCCCCATGATCTTTTTATCAAGAAATGGCTGGCTAAACGACTTCCAATATCAATACAATGTAAAATAAAGGAGTTCCTATTACCGGCAGCAACAATAGAAGGGTTTATTAATAAAGTCACAAGATTGGAGAAAATTAGGCATCAATATTGTGAAGAGATGGTTAGGTATGTGCTTGAAGATGAAGAGGTGTTGCAAAATCCTTGATCTAGACCAGCCAAATGAACTCCAGGAGTATATGTTGGGCCCTTTTAGCTTGCCAATGGATGTATTAGACACCTTATGTACCTTGGAAGATCACTCTCAAAAAGATAGATCAAAACAGATAAGTTGAAGTTAGCTCAGAGGTGAAGAACTTGCTATTTTGGTTCATACACCTGTCCACTGTTTTGCATAATTCTCTGAGCACAGCAGCAATTAGCTTAATTCCTCTTGGGTAAGTCTAGTTAACTTAAAGAGCTAACTTTCAAGAGTAATCTCATCAAAAATAATAAACCACACACTGAGAATGAGTTTTAACAAGTGATGACATCATCCCGATTTTCATGGGCTGCTACAGTTTGAGACTAGTGAGCAGAAAAATTAACATAACTCAAAATGTAGGAATCCAATGATTATGAAACTTTTTATGGTTATACTAGACAGTAAGATAAATCCAACACGCTTTAAATCATTGAATTTGGATAATTAACAACTGAGAAATGGCTCTAACAAGGTGAGTCAAAAAATCGGGTACCTGACAGAGAAGTGAAAATGAACAGACACTGTTGACTTCAACTGAACATAACTGAAGATTGCGACATTCAAATGACATGAAAATTTGTGAGAATATAGTAGACTTATAGAGATAACTTTACCAAGTTAAATCACTGAAAATGATGCACCAAGCTCAGAGAAAACATCTCTGCAATCTGATTGAGAAAACTGAGAGTAATGGCAGTGAGTAGTACACTTCACAAGAACATGGACATATGAACTCAAATAATCATGAAAATGAAAGTATATTGCTTGTACAATACAATGAATTACGGATACATATGTGTGCCTTGTAATCACACCTTGATATGACATAAAGCTCAGCTCTTGGAGGTCTTCACATAGGTCTCTCTAACCACGACTAAAACTGCCATCTATTTATAGTTGAGTTTGGGAGGCTAACTTCCCTCAATCACTCTCCAATCAATTAGTGATTGATTTGATTCTCTACCTACCACAAATAACAAATTCGTGGCTCCTCTTTCCCTTTTTTATCAAGTGGACTCAACCACTTAAGATTCTTTCACTTTTACATTAAGTAAACTCTTCAAAAGTTACAAGAGGTAGTTCACAAGTGAACTTTACATAGTCTTCATTTTAAGGCTTCTTCTATGACTTTGGGGAACTCAAGCCAATACTTAGGCTTGTCATAGACTTGCTCCAATAGCTCCCCCTCAAGCCAAGTATGCTTGAGGTCTTCAATCTTCCAAGATTACCTGTAAACCAATCATAGCCTTGAATTTGCAAAGCTTTGTACCATCCAATGCTTTGGTTAGAATATCTGCACATTGTTGATGAGTGGACACATATGATATTTGAATCTCTTTGCTTAGAACCTTCTCTCGTACATAGTCATAATGAACTTCAATATGTTTAGTCCTTGCATGAAAAATAGGATTAGCAGCCAAATGAATAGAACTCATATTGTCACCATAAATAGTTGGAGTTCCAAACTCCAATCTAAGATCTTTGAATAATGTCTTTATCCACATAGCTTCTTGTGTAGCTATGGCAAGACCTCTATATTCAGCTTCAGTAGAAGAGAGAGCAATTGTGGGTTGCTTCTTGGATGACCATGAAATAAGCTTTGAACCTGCAAAGGTAAGATAACTTGAAGTGCTCCTTCTATCTTCTTTGGAGCCAACCCAATCTGCATTAGAAAATAGCTTCAAACCTAAATCAGATACATAAGGATAATAAAGTCCTTCATTTATGGTTCCTTAGAGATACTTGAGAATCCTTTTGGCAGCATCCATATGTGGTTTCCTTGGTGTGTGCATAAATTGACTTAGCACACTCACACTGTAACATATATCTACTCTTGTCAATGTGGCATAGTTGAGACTACCCACTAGACTTTGATATGATGTGATGTCCTCTATGAGTTCACCTTCATGTGAGCTCAATTTGTGATTGACCTCCATTGGAGTACCTGCAATCTTACAATCTTGCATCTTGAATGTTGCCAACATGTCCTTAATGTACTTTCTTTGAGTGAGAAACAAACCATGATCTTTGTAGACAACTTCCAAACCTAGGAAGTAGGTAAGTGAACCCAAATCACTTATCTTGAACTCTTCTCTCATCTGATCTTTGATCTTCTTCATACCATCTGCATCATTTCGTGTCAATATAATATCATCTACATATACACATAGGTAGATGATCTCTGAATTACTCTTTTTAATAAAGAGTGAAGGATCCGCCTTTCTTGGTTGAAAGCCTTTGTCCTGCAAGAATGAAACAAGCCTGAAATTCCAAGCTCTTGGAGCTTGCTTGAGACCATACAATGCTTTGTTAAGTTTACACACATAATCAGGATAAACTTGATTCTCAAAACCAAGTGGTTGTGCCATATATACCTCTTCTGTTATCCAACCATTCAAGAATGCATTCTTTACATCTAGTTGAAGTATCTTCCAATTCTTGGAAGAGGCAATACTAAGAAAAACCCTAATAGTAGGCATCTTTGCCACAGGAGAGAAGGTCTCCTCATAATCAATTCCCTGAGTTTGTGCAAAGCCTTTTGCTACAAGCCTTGCCTTATACCTGTTAATGGAACCATCAGAATTCATCTTGAGTTTATAGACCCATCTTGAGCCTATTACCTTTATGGATGAAGTCTTGGGCAGCAAATCCCAAGTGTTGTTTTCCTCAAGTGCTTCAAGCTCTTCCTTCATTGCATGCTTCCATTCTGTTTTTTCTTTGGCCTCTTCAAATGATGATGGCTCCTCTCGGTTTATGTCCTGTGCTATGTAGATAGAATGTTTAGTTACTAATGAGGTGTCAAACCCATACCTTTCTGGTTTTTTTCTTTTCCCTCATAGATCTTCTTAGGCCATGATGTGATGATTCTGCCTCATGTCCAAGTTCCTGCAGTTTTGCTTTACCTTTAGACTTCCATGCTTTGATCTTTTCCATCTGAGATTCTTCATCATCCTCTGAGGTGTCTTGTTCTTCAATCTTTGGTTGTTCTCTACCAAGCTTTGGAAAATCTTCTTCAAGATCATATGGTAAATTGACCTTCCTACATGAATCTTCATACCATGAATTGTTCTCATCAAAAACTACATCTCTACTTACCAAGAATCCTTTGTTGGTAGGGTTGTATAACCTGTAACCCTTTTGATTGTTGTCATATCCAATAAATACACACCTTTTTGCCTTTGGATCCATCTTGCCTCTAACCTGTGAAGGAACATGAGCAAAAGCAATACATCCAAAAATTTTACAATGATCTAAGCTTGGTCTTCTTCCATTCCAAGCCTCATATGGAGTCATCCCATCAAGGGATTTTGAAGGCAACCTGTTAATCAAGTAAGTGGCTGTAGATACACCTCAGCCCATAAGTAATTAGGTAAATACTTTTCCTTTAACATAGACCTTGCAGCTTCAAAAATTGTCCTATTCCTCCTTTCTGCCACTCCATTTTGCTCAGGAGTGTACCTTGTAGTTACCTCTCTTTTGATTCCTCTTTCCTGAAGAAAAGAATCAAACTCATGGGAGAAGTATTCTCCCCCTCCATCTGACCTTAACCTTTTTAGTGATTTACTTGTTTGATTCTCCACAAGAGCCAAATATCTTTTGAAACATGAAAAAACTTCATCATTGTGTTTCATAAAGAATAGGATAGTCCATCTGCTGCAATCATCAATAAAGGAGACATAATACCTTGATCTAGATATTGAAGCTTCCTTGCTAGGTCCCCACATCTGTATGAACCAACTCCAAGAGATCTCCATGCATATAACCTTTCTTCATGAATGGTAACCTGTGAGACTTTCCAAATTGACATGCACTACACTTATAAATCATACGTTGTTTTGACAAATTAGGGAGTCCAAGTACACTTTGGTCCCTGCAAATTTGCTTTAATGACCTTTCACCAATATGTGCTAACCTTTTGTGCCATACTTCCAATTCTGTGAGTGTCTGACTACCATAATTAAAGAGAGCAATGTTTCTAGTGTCTTGTAATTCAAATGTGAACAATCTACCTGTCTTTTCACCTTTTGCAATTTTTCTGAATCCTTGACTTGGATCTTCAACAAATGCTCCTGCTTTTGTGAACCTGACTTGCAACCCTTTCTCTACTATCTGCCCAACACTTATCAAATTCTTTGTAATGGTAGGGACATAGAGTACCTTACTGAGTAGGTTGATGTTTCCATCAGGTGCTTTGACATTGCCTATTTTCTCCACAAGATGTCTTGTATCATCTCCTGTTTGTACCTCATGCTTATTCTTTGGATCTTCTAAATCTGATAGGAGTGCCACATTTCCTGCCACATGATTTGAACAACCTGAATCTATGTAGAAAACATGCTCATCAGATTTACCTTGTGGCATAGCCATGTTCATGATCAATAATGAATCCTCTTTGTGTGAGTCTTCTGTGTAGTTATTGAAGTCTCTCCTTCCTTTGTAGCCTCCTTGATAGTTTGAATGATTGTAGTTGTTGTAGTTTCCATGATAATTGTTGAATCTTCCTCTTGAGTAGCCATAACTTCCTCTATTGTATCCTCTGCCTCTTTGATTCCTGGAATTCCTAAAGCAATATTCAGTTGTATGATTAGTTAGTCCACAAATAGAACATGAGTTGGAGTCTTGGGATCTCCCCCTGCCTTGTCTACCTCCTCTTCCTCTACCTCTGCCATGTCTTCCTCTACCTGCATAGTTAGCTTGATATGTACCTGCTTCATCATCCACTTTCTTTGCCTTTCCTTTGTTATCTTTGGACTTGCTTTTATCAATGTATAAAGCTGAAGATTGATTACCTTTAGAGTTTTCTCCATTTTTGATAAGCTTTGCCTCTTGAGTAAGTAGTTGTCCAATGAGTGTATTGAAATCAGGTACATGCATGTCCATGTACAAATCCATAGCTGTGGTGAATGCTTCCCACTTTTCATCTGCCTTCAAGCCATTGATGACCTGCCTTACAATTTTCTCTTCATCTATTACCTCTCCAATGCTTCCCAACTGATCCGCTATGTACTTGAGCTTTGTGACAAAATCAATCACATTTTGTTTGGGAGCCTTCTTGAGAGTTGTGAAATCCAGCCATAGTTGATGCTTCCTAGCTTTGGTACTTGAAGAAAAGAAGGCTTCAAGTGCATCCCACACTTTCTGAGATGTCTTACAACTTGTAATGTGAGGCAACAAAAAATCTAAGATAGAGTTGAGGAGATAAGACCTTGCAAGTGCATCCTTGGAGCACCATGTGCTCAATCTTTCTTGCTCTTCTTGTGTTGGTTGAATTTTGTTCTTGAAACTTGGCATAACTTCATCTCCAGCCACAAAGTCAAAGAGACATTTGAAGAGAAGCTTAACACATGTGCAAATACAAGATCTCATAGGTACTAGTGATGCCATAGGACATGCATTCAGTAGGGCTCATGAGGAGTTTGATAAGTCGAATAGAGCCCACGCTCTTAAGGAATCCAAAGCTTCAAGATTACTCAAGTACATGAAAAAGGAGGTCAGTATTTTTGATTTAATAAACATGGATGTGAAATTCAGGTCAGAAATCTTGCAGATAGTTGATGAGGCTTCCACAGCAAGTTTAGTGGCAAAGATTGTTGTTATGCATAAATATAGAATTTTAGGGGAAGCCCCCTTCACAGATTATAAGAGCCCTTGGCTAACAGTCACTATCAAAAGACATGAGTTTCAAGGAGTTATTGTGGATGGTGGCTTTGGCATTAACTTGATGCCTGAACATACCATGAAAAAGATTGGACTACAACCTTCAAGACCTACCAACTTCACTGTAACATTGGCAAACCAAAGCATAGTAAGGCCTATGGGAGTGGTCCCTTGAGTCCGAGTCGAGATATAAGGTACCATTTTTAACTTGGATTTTGTTGTCTTAAGGCTGCCACAGGTAGAAGGAAGTTTCCCCCTATTGATTGGGATACCTTGGTTAAGGCGTGCCAATGTGCTACATGAGTAGTGCAAGGACACATGTGGGTAAATCAAGAGGGAAAAGAGTTGCAACAGATATTTTTAGAAGAAGGACCAGACAATCAAAGACATACCAGCATGATGCAGACAATTGGTATTTGTATGGAAGAAGAATTGTTGGACAACCTAGAGGCAGATCTACATGAAGAAGCAAGTTTATATGAAAAAGAAAACATGTTGGCTTGGCTCCATGCAAAAGGCCCATCTTCCTGCTATGGAATTTTTCCAAACCACACAAGGAGAGAGGAAGTCTATGAAGGAAAAGAGGACATCATTTAGGTTATAGATGGGACTGAAACTATCTCAGACAAAGGCCATAGAAGAGAGAAGAAAAGAAAAGCCCTTAAGTGCAGCAATGATGAAACTTCTTCAAATCCCACATTAGTGGCAACTTTGTTATGGATACCGGTATGGATATCATCTATTATGTCAACTTTTATGGTCATAAGTGCAGGGCTTCACAAGGATGTGGAAGGAGTACCTACAAGTCTTTGGAAATAGAGGATTCCATTGGTTGTAGAAGTTGGAATAATAAAAATGAAATTCTGCACATTAAGTTACACAGTAGCTGAAACAGAGATTAGGGATCCTAGTGTTCCAACTAGGGAAGAGCTCTCAGATTTGAAGACATGGATGAAGAAGGATGCTCAAGCAAGGAGCAGTATAAACATGGGAGTCAATGATTACTTGCTACCTCATATTAGAGGACTTGAAAGTGCAAGTGACATATGGAATGCTTTGGAGGAGCATTTCCAAAATACTAAAAAATCAAGGAAGGCATCTTTATGGGCAGAATTCACCACATTCGAGAAGAAGCTTCTCAATCCATTTTTGATTATGCAACAAGGATGAAGGACATTGTAGATGCATTAGGAGCAGTTGATGAATATATTGAAGAGGACAAATTGGTAAGACACATTCTCACAGGTTTGAGAGGAAATGAGAAGTGGAAGCCTTTCATTCTATCCACTGAATTGTCACTAGATCATTTCACTCCTAATTTGAATCAATTTCTAGGACATATGCTAACCTTTGCGCAGGATATCAAAGGTGATGTTGATACGATTACAGGTCAAGCAATGTATTCAAGGGACAAGAAGAAAACTAACAAAGGAAAGCAACAATTGAATGAAGATGAAGGTACTACTAGTCAAGCTAACTTCTTAAGAGGAAGAGGAGGTGGCAAAGGAAGAGGAAGAGGCAGAAGCAATAAAGATGGTGTCAAAGCTTGCTAGATTTATGGTAAGACCAATCATTTAGCTCATGAATGTTGGCATAATAATCAGAATGGTGGAGGATATAATCATAACTTCAATTCAAGAGGAAGAGGTAGTAGAAATCAGAGAGGTAATTTTAGAGGTAGAGGTAGTAGAGCTTTCTTTGGAAGAAATGTAGGTAGAGGCTTTCAGATTCAATCCTACAATAATACCTACTACATTTATGCTTCAGATCAAAAAGAGGATTCAACCTTAATTATGAATGCAACTTGTGAAAGACAAAGTGAAGATCAAAGAGTCTTTTACATTGACTCAGGGTGTAGCAATCATCTAAGTGGCAACATAGCTTTGATGACTGATTTGGAGAATCAGGTAAGTAACCATGTAGTTCAAGCACTCTTTTGAGTAAGGTCTTGTATGTTCCTACAATTCCAAAGAATCTGATAAGTGTGGGGTAAATTATAGAGAAAGGTTATGAAATGAGGTTCACTAATGATGGAGTTTTTGTGGAAGACCCGAGCAATGGGTATAAACAAATTGTTTCATGGAAGAAAGAAGGAAGGCTCTTTACATTGAAGATTCAAAGCAATGTTGGTCATGCCTTGTTCACTTATGGAGGACATAAGATCTCTGAGTTAGATCTTTGGCACAAAAGGCTTGGAAATTTCAATGAAAGAGGTATTAAGGATATGATTAACAATGGTTCAGTGCTTGGATTACCTAATGTTGTAGGTCAACACATGACATACAAGTGTGAAGCATGTCAATTGGGCAAGGCTCACAAGAAGACTTATGGTAAGAAAGGATTCATGTATTCAGAGAAGCTTGAATTCGTGCATACAGATGTGTGGGGTCCATCAAAGGACTTTAGCATTAATGGTTTGAGATAATATGTGATTTATGTTGATGATGCTACCAGGTGGATCACTATATATGTGATCAAAGATAAATCAGAGGTGTTTAATACATTTAAACATTATCATGTGTATGCAAAAAGAGTTTTAGGACAAAAATTGAAGAGACTAAGGTCTGATGGAGGGGAAGAGTATTTCTCTAATGAGTTTAGTGATTACTTATGGAATGCACGTATAAAAAGGAAGTTACTTGCAGGTACTCTCCTCAACAAAATGGTGTAGCAAAAAGGATAAATAGAACTCTTGTTGAGTTTGCAAGGTCAATGATGAAAGAGAAAAATTGCCCTAATTATCTATGGGTTGAGGCTGTGAATACAACTACTTATTTGGTTAATAAACTTCCATGTAAGGCTTTGAATGGTACGACACCATATGAGGCATGGTGGTGTAAGAGACCTACCTTAGATCACTGCAAAGTGTTTGGATGTTTCGCTTATGCATATGTACCATCTTAGTTAAGGCATAAATTGGAACCTAAAGCTAAAAAGTATGTGTTTATTGGTTATGATGATAAGTAGATGGGCTATAGGTTGTGGAGTCCATCCACAAAGCAATTCCTTGTGTCAAAGGATGTTACATTTGATGAGCAAGGTACTTGGTATGCAAGTACAAGTAATATTCATGTAGGTGATGAAGAAACATTGAATTAAAAGAAAGGTAAATCAAAGGTTCAAATATTTGATGAAGAAGAGAATGGGGTAAAAGTGAAATCCACTAGGAAGAATGATGTGCAATCTACAACCAAGTTTTGATTGGAAGATGTATTTACAAGATATGGTTTGTTGATAGAATTAATCGACTGTGGTACCAACTTCTTGAACAAGTTCATTGAGTACTTGTTACAATAGCTCATGGTCATCTATAAAAAGGCGGTCCCATACCACCCACAAGTAAAGGAATAAGCAAAAAGCACAAATAAGATCTTTTGCACTTTTCTAACAAAGTTAGTGAATGCAAACATTCTGATTGGGATAAATAGTTACATCATGAAGTTTGGGATTATAGAATGGCCTATAAAATGATGCTCAACAGCCCCTTTCAGATGCTATTTGGTCAAAATGGAGTGGTGCGCTTAGCCTTCCTAATGGCCGCCTCGAAGGTAGCACAAGAGGATCAATGTACTCACCATGAGCTCTCAACTATAATGTTTGACTTAGAACGACTAAGAGAAAGTGAGTAAAGAGTGGTTGTTGGAATCTATGTAGCTAAGAAGAGACAAAACTCTTATTTTGACAAACATGTAGAAGATAAGGGCTTGAAAGCATGAGACTTAGTCTTGGTGTATACATTGAAGTAGCGTGTAAGGAAATAAGTGTGGCTATGGACCCATGATAATTAACAGAATCTCAACAAGTGCAGTTGTCTAGCTAGCCCTCCTAGAAGGTGATATACTACCAAGTTACATCTATGGATGCAGAGTGAGGTTATTTGAGGAACCCCTAATGGAAGAAATGTTGAGTGGACTCAACAAAGAAAAGAAGCACAAAGAATAAGAGAGACTCAGGTAGAAGCCTTTGCATCGGACATATGAAGTTAAGAAGACAAGGTAGAGATCAACCTAGGCAAGATGCTTATGAGGCACCAAAATATCACATGGCCATGTGCCAAACAACAAAAGAATTTATCACAGGATAGTAGATAGACATCCTTTTCTAACCTTAGAAGTAGGACAAGGCAATAATGAGAAGACTATAAAAGCCTTGATTGACTCAGGTGCAGCCACTAGTGCAGTTAGCTTTCCTTACTATCAAGACCTGCAATTGAACATCGATCCTATTGAAGCTTACCACATAGGATTGGGAGGTGTGGAAACCCCTTGCCTCTACAAAGTGGAACTCCTCATCTCCATTCACGATGTCCCAATGGCAGTAAAAGTGCTAGTGTGTCAAGATGAGGACCTCACAGAACCTCTTGTCTTGGGTCAAGATTGGATCCATGATCATGCGCAAAACCTAAACCTAAGAAATGGACTTCTTTAGGTCTGGGTGAACCAATAATGCATATCAGTTAAAGTAGTGAATCAAACACTCAAGGAACTAGGAAAGACACTTACTCTTGGTCATTCTTGGAGCACACATGAAGATAATGATGTTATTCTATTCCAAAGTTCTATGGTGCAGAACAATGCAACATACAAAGGAGGAGAAAAAGCCAACATGGAACTCCCTTATTTTCCAAAGATGGGCAAGGCAAAACTAGAAAGAAAGCTCAAGAAGCAGGTCAAGTAGACAACTGAGGCCCATACTAAAAAACGAGTTCAAAGTGGAGTGACTCCCGGAGTGAAACAAATTTGGAGGCGTAAGAGTGAATAGACAACTATGCCCTCAACAAACCCACAAGTACATACAAAATGGATGACACAGTCAGAGAAGACCAAAGCTGAATGTCTTAGGAGACAACCTTGACAAATCATTTCTATTTGGATACCTAAGCAACCAATGAAGGTTGACCCCAATGCTCGCCCCATAAGGTTTTCTTTAGCCGCCTATTGAGACAAATTTGGGTGCCTAAGACCTACTTATAATCTTAATTAGCCACACAAGCACACACGGTTGCACCAATACTCATAGACATTCACATCATACAATTCACTAGGGAAACCTATTGTCACATCCATAACACATCTACGCACACCTAAGATTACAAAGAGATAGGTACCTAAAAAGCCCCAAATCCTAGTAGACTTATCTAAGAAAACTTTAAAGGTCATCAATAACAAGCAATGTAACCCCATAAGGGAAGAATGACAAGCAAAACCTTGTAATAAGCACCATGACCCACCCATGTAGACTCCTTTATGCTAGCATAGATGCATTTTGAGTACATTGCATATCCCGAGTATGCATCTAGAAATGTCCATTAACCGTTTACAACCACTCACTTCCAAACAACTCACCTCCATGACTAACCATTCTCTCTCTCTCTCTCTACAAGTGCTTGTTGAGCCCATCATTTCTTGAGCATGTTACAAGTTACCAAAAACTTGTTGGGAGTCTCAAGTATGCAACCCTAACAAGAGTAGGTAGTGCTTATGAAGTAAGTACATTAAGTCAATTTATGCATGCACCAAGAAAGCCTCACATGGAAGCTACCAAGAGGTGTTAAAGTATTTAAAGGGTACCATAAATCAAGGGTTGTTTTACCCCTTCACTTCTAATTTAGATATAAAGATGTATTCTGATGCAAATTGGGCTGGCTCCAAGGATGATAGGAGGAGCACCTCAGGATACTTGTCCTTTACAGGTTCAAAACTAATAAGCAACCTTCATTTGGCTGCTAATCCCATATATCATGCAAGGACTAAGCACATTGAAGTGTAATATCATTATGTACGGGAGAAATTTCTTAGCAAGGATATTCAACTATCCTATGTATCAACTCATTTAGAATGTGAAGATATACTCACAAAGTCTTTAGATGGAACCAAGATGAACAGGTTCAAATTAATGATTGATTTGTAGGAGATCAAGTTAGGAATTGTTGATATATTTAGGTAGTGATGTGTGTGAACACTCAAGGACTGTCGAGGCACTTTTTCCCTCTTTAGGAGGTTTTTTTCCTCTGGCTTGTATTTACGCTATTGCCCTAATGGGCTACTTATCTTTGTATATTCTAGTGGTAATACATTTAGTATTGTGTGTTGTGCTCTAAGCTTCTTCTTCTTCCTTGTGCTGTTCGTGTGCTTCCGCAAACATCTAACTCCAACAATTGGTATCAGAGCAGGTTGTCGCTTCATCTAGGGTGTCGTCGACACCTCTTCAGTTGCAGTCTCAAAATCGCACACATTTTGGTGAGCATACTCAAGGTGAAATTGCAATCTAAGCTCATTTCACGATCTGAACACACTATCGTAGCGCTTGTGTAGGCTATTTTGTCTTTTTGTGCCAAAGGTATGTACTAGTTTCGATTTGCCAATATAAGCGTCTCCAAGTCTACTACAGTCTTAGTAGAATTTGTCTGGGTAGTTCTGTTCAGCTTTTTGAGATACAGTCAATTTTTTGCATCAAGTTATTTTAGTCACCAACCATGGCTGAAAGCAGTGATGTATTCCGTATGTTGGTTGTTGAGGATAAGTTGGATGGTACCAACTACCCGTTATGGGCTTATATGATGCGATATGTATTGATTGCAAAAGGACTGTGGACATTGTGTAGGGTGTTGAAAAACGTCCTATCACACCTGCAATTGGTACAATTGCAGGTACTGAAGCTGATGCAAAAGGTGTCGAAGATGATGATATTCTACATATTCATGTTCGTGTTGCATTTTTTACTGCACCTATTGCTGAGCAAATTCGTTGGGATGGTAGAGATGCCCAAGCACATGCATTGATAGCTTTTTCTATCAAACGTGCCATTATTCCTCACATTCGCTCTTGTAGAACAACTAAGGATGCTTAGGATACACTTACCACATTGTAGCAAGCTAGGAATGAGGCTCGTGATGCTTACCTCCAAAAACACTTGGAGAGTGAGCACATGAATGAAGGTGATTCTATGGACAGTTTTCTGACAAAGATCAAAGATTTGAAGGAACAATTGATTTCTCTTGATGAAGTCCTTCGTGACAGTTCACTTGTCCAGACTATTTTGAATGGTCTTCCTGAATCATATCAGAGTTTTTCTTCTACTCTGTTTGATGATGAAAGGCAAACCAAATGCCTTGTCATTTGAGGAGTTAGTCTCTGTTCTATTGTAGGGAGATCAGTCTAGGTAGAACAGGTCCATTATGCGTGTTGCAGATCAAGCTTTCCTGGCTAGTCAGAAGGGCAAAGGAAAATGTAGCTCTTCAAGTAGTAAGCAGAAATCTGCTAATTGTGCACAATCAAAGAGGGAAGACAAAGATGAAAGGAAATAAAAAAAGTAGAAATTGTTTTGTAAATACTGTAAAGCAAATGATCATGACATTAAGAGCTGTCCAAAACTCGTTGCTAAAGAGGCAAAGAAGAAGGAGGCCGGAATGGTTGTTGCAGAGGCATCTACACCAAAAACAGAGTCTACTAATCTTGTACAGGAAGAAGAATGGAAGTTTACTATTGTTTGTAGTTTTGACCCATCTTCTCATGAGCAGTGCATGTCTACAGTAGACTCAGATGTTTGGTACTTTGATAGTGGGGCAACAAAACATATTACCTCGCAGTGCAGTTTCTTCTCTTCACTCAAGCCTGCCCCTACAGGGAATATTGTTACATGTGCCAACAACTCCGCTTATCCTATCATGGGAGTCGGTAAGATCATTTTGACTACTACTGATGGTAGTTCTTTCACTTTGTGAGATGCTTTATTTGTGCCAAGGATCAAGAAGAATCTATTATCAGTTTTGGCTTTAGCCAAGATTGGCTTGGTTGTGAAATTTATTGATGACAGATGTACAGTTCATGATCTATCAAATGTTGATGTGATTATTGATTCTAGCATTTATGTCGTGGGTTGTATAAGCTCATAGACTATGAAAGATCTATGAATGATTTGATATGTAGAGTACATGATTCTCAGGCTATGTCAGATGCAAAACTTTGGCATGCACGCTTTGGTCATCTGAATTTTTCTAGTTTGCTACGCCTGCAGAAATTTGAAATGGTGTCTTCTTTGCCCAAGCTTGAGGCACTCGGAAAACATGTTTGTAAAGGTTGTATTTTGGGAAAAATGCAGCATTCCTCCTTTCCAAAAGATGATTCAATTTGGGCTACGCAAAAATTGAAGCTTGTACATAGTGATGTTTGTGGTCCTATGTAGGCACCTCCTTTTGGAGAATATCTTTACTTCGTGACTTTCATTGATGATTTTTCCAAGCATGCATGGGTATATCCACTCAAAGCCAATCCGAAGTGTTTATGTGCTTCAAACAGTTTTTGCTTTTGGTTGAAAATCTATTAGCATGTAAAATGGGCACCCTCCACTCTGATCAAGGGGGGGGGGGATATATGTCTTCTGATTTTAATGCATTTCTAGCTGAACATGGGATAAAACACCAGTGTGCAGTGCCCTTTACACCTCAAAAGAATGGAGTTGCTCAACGGAAGAACATGTCACTCATGGAGATGGCAAGGTGTATGGTCAAGAGTCAGGCTTTACCACATAGTTTTTGGCTTGAGGTTGCTATGTGTGCAACATATGTACTTAATAGGTGTCCCATTAAAGCGCTGCAGTCTATCTCCATATGCGGCTTGGCATGATCGCAAGACATCTATTGCTCATATGCGTGTTTTTGGTTGTTTGGCATATGCATTAGTGCCTAAACAACATCGTAGAAAATTAGATGATAAAGCAATAAAATGTATTTTTGTTGGGTATAGTTCTAGAAGTAAAGGCTATCATTTGTATCATCCATAGACCAAACACATTCTGGTTAGTCGTGATGTTGTTTTTATGGAAGATGCTATTCAGCCATTGCTTTCATGTACTAATGAGACATTTGTTAGCTCGAAAGACATGTATGATACTTTGCTACCTCTTTTTACAGGTGGACAGTCTAGTGCTGGTCCTAATGAGGTAACTTCTCAACCTTTGCAGGTCTCATGTTATGATGCAGATCATTCAATTTGTGATGCAGATTTACATGATGCACTTCTTGATGAGAGAGCTGATATTGAGCAGGCAAAAAGTATGCCAAAATGGCTGGTGCAGACTTTGTGTGAGAGCAAATTAGATGCATCTCTATCATATTGTACTCGTTCAAGCTCTCATAGTGCCTCTTTTGCATCAGATTGCTATGCTATGGCTGCATCTAGTCTCTGTGATGAGACTTAGCCTATTTTGTTTGATGAAGCACAAAATTTTGAACATTGGATGGCTGCAATGCAATCTGAATATGATGTTATTATTAAAAATCGTACATGGTCTTTATGTGACTTGCCTCTTGGGAAGAAGTCCATTGGAACTAAGTGGGTATACAAGCTTAAGTGTAATCCTAATGGAACAGTTGACAGGTATAAGGCTAACTATTGTTCAAAGCATCCATGTACTTGCAGCCCATCATGGTTGGAATGTACATTAGTTGGACATTAAAATAGCATTTTTGAATAGTGACTTGCATGAAGAAGTGTATGTTTTTCAGCACCATGGCTTTTTGCAAAAAGGGCATGAAAACTAGGTGTGCAGGTTAAGAAAGGCTTTATATGGTTTAAAGCAAGCACCACATGCTTGGTATGAGAAGATACATGCCTATCTGATTGCACATGGTTTTGAGAACAATCCAACTGAAAGCATCTTATATGTAAAGCATGCTAATGATGTGCTTCTGATCATTGTTATCTATGTTGATGACATGTTGATCAATGGTCCTATTGAGAAGCATATTGCTAATTTTAAGGCTGATTTGCATGCCTCATTTGAGATGTGGGATTTGGGCCATTTGCATCATTATTTGGGCATTCAGTTTATGCATGTTGATGGTGTAATGGCCTTGTGTCAAACAAAATATATTGACACATTATTGGAGTTTTTTGGCCTTGAAGATTGTAAGCCTATTGCCACTCCTATGGAGATAGGTTTACAATTGAGTCTTCATGATGCTCGAGATGCATTTGATGTTGTTGTCTATCAAAAGGTTGTTGGATGCTTGATTTCCTTATGCATTACTCGGCCAGATATTAAGTTTGATGTCTCATAGATAAGAAGGTTTATGCATTGCCCAGGTGTCAAGCATTGGCAAGCGGTACTCGACTACTTGGGTTGTTTTATCCCAAGGGGGGATCACTACCGCCAGATTTGCATGCTTTTTCTAACTCTGATTGTGCTGCTTGCTATGACACTCATGTGTTCACTTGTGGTTTTTGTTTCATGCTTGGTAGCTCATGCATATCTTGGCTGAGCAAGAAGAAGCCTACTGTGGCCACTTCTAGTTGTGAGGCTTAGTATAGGATAGCTTTAACAACGACTGTTGAGTGTGTGTGGCTCATATGCCTTATGGCTGATTTGGGTGTTGGTTAGTCTTCTGCCACCACCATCTTCATTGAGAGTCAGAGTGCATTGGCAATTGTCGAGGAACCCTTTGTTCCATGTTTGCACTAAGCACATTGAGGTGCATTATCATTATGTGAGGGAGAGGTTCTCTGCTGGGGAGATCAACTTGGCATATGTGCCCATGCAGGAGAACAATGCAGACCTTTTCACGAAGCCTCTGCCTAGGGAGAAATTTGAGCTTTCTACAAATCTTTGGGATTATTTCCTTTTGTGGATTGATTCCACATAGCTTGGCACTTCCTTATACATGAGCCCAGCTCCTTGTTCACCGCATCACTCTTTGGGGGGATTTGTTGATATATTTAGGTAGTGATGTGTATGAACACTCAAGTACTGTCGGGGCACTTTTTTCCCTCTTTAGGAGGTTTTTTCCCCCGGCTTGTATATATGCATATCGCCCTAACGGGCTACTTATCTTTGTACATTCTAGTGGTAATACATTCAGTATTGTGTGTTGTGCTCCAAGCTTCTTCTTCTTCCTTGTGTTGTTCGCGTGCTTCCGCAGACGTCTAACTCCAGCAGGAATCAAGATCAAGCATGTTAGGGCTTGAGGGGGAGGTGTTGGTGCAAGAGAACCCAATCCCACATACTTGGATGATTAGCATATTTCTCATGGAATCTTATAAGATTAATCCCTTGTAAAATCAAATGCATTTACCTTTGTAAAAGTGCATCACTTGCACGTGGAGTTAGGAAGCATCAAATCATGATTGATTTGGTAGTTGATCAATGAGAGAATATATCCTATAGTTTAGGTTTTATTTTTAGGTGGACTTTTGAATTTGGATTCAAAAGATTGGATCCAAAATCAACTATAAAATAGGAGGATCAAAAGACATGTGTGTCTCTCGACTCCATGAGATCATTTTGAAAGGGATTCATTGTGGATTGAGAGCTCACTTCATAGCTAAATCCCATACCTCACATTGTGCAATAGATTATTGCCAGTGAAATTGTACTTGTACATGATTTAGTACCCATACATTATCATTACATCTTCACTTTACTTCTTTGCCATGACTACATCAATACAGTGATCTTCTTAGAGCTTATTCTCTTTGTATGATTGATCATTTTTTATGATTTAAAGCATCATAGATTGTGTATATTGTCTACTATATAGCTACAAAATCTCATTATCATTGCTTCTTTGACGTGAGATATTATCATTTTATTACTCTCTAGTTTGTTGATTGATGCACCCCGAAAATATCAGGCATGTCCTATGATTTGCTAAACACCATACTCAGCGTGTAGTTCATCATTTTTTATGAAATCACTCATGATTGGTAGCTCTCTAAGTTAAGTAGACATCACCAAAAGGAATTAGACTAATTGCTACTGTGTTCAGAGCACTATTCAAATTACTGAACAGATGTAGACACAAAAATAGCAAGTCTATGACCTTGGATCAAATTTCTACCTATTTGTTTTGATCCATTGATTAGTAGATCATATTCCAAACAACATAGGTGATTATTTATGATCATTAGCAAGCTAAAGATGCCTGCTACACTCTCCAGCAATTTTTCTTGGTTGGTGTGAAGCAGGTTTAAGCAACACAATTTCATCTCTGAAGACTATCCACCATCTCCTCCAACATTGGGGAGGTGGCCTCAAAAATGGATTATGGTGCACCATGTGTAGCAACCAGGTTAATATGGTAAGTGAGTGTCTACTTTTAAGTGTAACTTGCCTGTTATGCAGGAAAGCTGGGCATGAGGCCCAGGAGTGTCATTGAAGAGGGATGCCTACACAACCATACTGGGCACAAGGAGGAGCCCAACCTCCAACTAATGTGAACGCAGTAGCACCCACTCAACGTAACAATTATAACCAATGGCCTAGGAGTAAGTTTGGAAATGGGCGTAGAAGGCCAATTATTTGTTTCAGGTCTGGAGAATGTGGGCACTACCAGAGTAAATGTACCCTAC